>JABUQX010092194.1:12500-25000 GCA_015478945.1 Trachelipus rathkii | reverse complement strand
GGAAGAGCTAGATGTAGAAGGGACTGAGATATAGATGGTGAAGAAATGCAAATACTTGAGTGGAGTATGAAAGAGGAGGAGGAAATGTACAGGATATAACAAGTAGAATAGCTCAGTATGGGAAGGTGTAAAGCAAGGTACCCCATACTGAAAGATAGACAAATGATTATGGAGGTGAAAATATTCTACGAATCTACACCGATTCTACTATATGGGAGAAACATGGAGTACGACCACAAGAGAGGATAGTGAATACATCCAGAGATTGTAAGTTAAGAGTGATAGTGTGAAAGACTAGAGGAGACGACAAAGAAACTTAAAAAATAAAGAAAGGGGAGTGTAAGCATATTAAATATGATGATGCAGCCAGATTGAGATGAGGGACACCTGGAGAGAGCAGGAGAGAGAGTGCATAGAAAGACATGGAATGCTATCGGTGCTGGAAAGAAAGAGAGATCTGAGGCATAGAGAAGATGGAGAAGAAGCTCTACCCCTTTGACAGGCTTCTTGACCTTTCCTGGAAAAAAAGGGGCTGTTTTGTTTAAAATGAAATGTATATAATTAATTAATATATATATATATATATATATATTATATATATAATATACTATATATATATATATAATATATTATAATATATAAATAATATATATCATATATATATATATATATTATTATTGATTATGAATTGAATCGATTTTCTATTGAGCTTTGCTGCCAACTAATTTTTTAGGTGTTGATTCAAATTAATCATCGGCTTCACTTTTTGCCCTGCAAATATTGTCAGCCACTTCTAAACCATTTCAAAGGGTTTTTCAAATAGGTTTCGGAAGTTTCTCAATCTGTATGCCATAAAACTAAACTAGCAATATTAGCTTCTGTGTCAAATCCAAGATTAAAGTTAAAGTGGCTATCAATTCGATTAACAGTGACATCAAAACTACTGCAATGACTAAAGAAGTTGCAAAAAATGCTGCGGAATTCTATAAAGGCCCTTCAAAAAGATAGCCCAAATAGGCATGACTGATTATGCAGTTTCTGAAAGAGTGGCCATGACTTATTATTTTGAACAATATCAAACTGGCAATTACCACTACTACAGCGAAAGATCGATGGATATGGAGATGTTCTCAAATTTTTCCTTACTGGAATCTCTACATCATTTTCCTGGTGTTTTGCCCCAGTTTGTCATTTTTTAATACAGACCCCAATACCAATCATCAGCACAGTAGAAAGACTCTCAGTTTGGTAGTTATATTCATTCTCCTCTAAAAAGAGGCAGACTGCAGTAAATGCTTAGCCAGTTTATATTTTTAAAAGGAAATTCAGTGTATGAGAAAAAATCAGGTTTCCTAATCTTTTTAGTATCTTCATCATATTTTCTTACAATTGTAGAGCTTATAAATAATATTATATATATATATATTATATATATATTATATATATATATATATATATATTATATATATATATAATATATCTATAAAAAAAAAATATATAATAATATATATATAATATATATACTATATATATATATATAATATATATATATATATATATATAAATATATTATTATATATATATATATAGCAGCCGTCTGGATTAGCCGTCATATGTATCTTAAAAAACTATTAATGCTACAGTAAAACGGAAAACATTGCTGAAGCTGTCCAGAAATGCTAAAAAAAAAAAAAAAAAAAAAAAATGTAAAATATAGATAAAATATAATAAATAGAAATATAAATATATATATATATAATATATATATTAATATATAATATATATAATATATACTATAATATATATATATATATATATCTACAAAAACTACAATAGCTACAGCGAAATGGCATACATTTTTGGAATCCTCGTAAAATTTTGGATAGGAAAATGTAAAAAAAATAAAAAAATAAAAAAAATTATTGTTAATAATTATAGTAATATGATTAGAAGGCCTATTTAGAGACCTTTTATTGGTTTCTCGTTAAAATAAAGACTTTCTATTAATTTTTTTTTTTTTTAATAAAGAATACCCAAGGGTATACCGCCCCGATGGCAGGGGTCGGGGTCTCTCGGCCTTCCGGGGAACTACGGGTAGGACTATTTCCCCCCTCCGGGAGGGTCTCCGGAACCCCCGCTCTTTGGTATTTGGGTGTCGCGGGGGTTCCTCCGCCCCTCCCCTACGGGGTATGGATATAAATATATTTCATTTTTCCTTATAAAATAAATATGTGTTATTATTCATTGTCATATCCTTAATTTCTAATTTTATACAAATATTCTTGTGAGTAAAATAATATCAAAATATATATATTATCTCGTAGACAAATTACAAAAGTTGAGTAAATAATATATTCGTAGAATGAGAGCATTTGAGGAGAGAGTTAACATGGAATCGATACTCACTTTATATTAGTCTTTAAATAAATATTGATACAGCAATATTTATTGAACGTTTTTCTTCACAAAAATATGCTTCACGAAGTTAAAAAAATAATAATCTTTCAGATAGATTTCACCAATAACAATTTATCGATGAGTATAGTAAATACGCATTTGCGAACAAATAAATATTATTCAAATATTATTTAAAACATACAAAATTCTCACTTGCTAGAGAAATAAATAACTTCTAAGAAAACTTCACTTCACAGAATATCAATGTTAAAATAATAAGTCACTTCACATTTAAGAAATAAATTTCACAGTACCGTAGCCTCTCAATCGGCTAAACAACAGAATTTAACTCTCCACTCCTCAAGTCAACAATACGTCTGACTCCATCAACTTGCTCCCAAAGACTACTCACTATTCATCTGCGCTTGCAACTATATACGATTCTCGTTGCAAACTCTACTCTAAATGTAAACATAAAATACTACTGACATTTCTTTTGTTTTTCTAGGAATTCTAACTGAGCTAATGTATTATTACAAAGGAAATACATTTGAACGGTATAGAAAACTCCCCTTCCTAGCTAATGACATTCTTAAGAATTACTACTCGTTTGAACACAAATGAGTTACATAAAAACAAAAGGAATAAATACTATTGTAGACATTTTATTTACATAAATATGAACTAATAAATAATATATTATCATAAAAAAAAATATTTTCTCAATTCTCTTCCCGACTCACCGAAAATCTTTTTCCATATTTTGGATTTATGTACAGGACTGTCAAGGGTTCTTGTGATATAAAATAGATAAAAAAAATAATATATACATACTATAAACACTTCTTTACATTCCATCCAACCATTTACTTAAATGTAACCAAGTTAGAACAGAATATAAGAACAAGAACAGAATACCCTTGAACAAGAAAACATTACTCTGAAAAAGACATATTATTTCGGTCATGAGAACAAGAAGGAAGATTGAGCGAATCATCATTACGAGGTGTACTATGCATTGGCAATAGTTTTCTACTTGAACGAAGAATTTTAGGAGATTGGACCCTAGGACCTCGGAAATGCTGATGTGGATGATAACTTTCATCGGAATGATCGGAACTATCGAAATGATCAGATTCTGACCTTGACCTATTCGAACTTATATTATTTGAACTTTCATTTGAATCACGAAAACCTGAAAACGGAGAATTCGTAGTACTTTCGGAATTAAAAGTTTGATCATTTTGACTGTTTTGTACTTTAGAATTTGAAAGATTTGGAATGGAATTCCTTTTTATAGGATCTCTAAACGACGGATTTGAATAATTTGAATCATTATTCGGAGGAACATCATTAGGAACTTTATGCAAATTTCGTGTGTATTGATTTGGAAAAATGACATTTTCAACTTCATCTTCTGACTCATCACACGAATCTATCTGTTCGTTACCATCATTTTTATCCTTATTAAAATAAACCTTTTTAGAATACTTAAGATTAGGAGAAGAAGACTTATGATTTACAGGGGGATTATCATTTAAACATGACGAACATTCCCTACAAAACTGAAAAACCAATTTGGACATATTTGGAAATATGTACCTTTCTTTTATTCTTTTCTCTGTTCTGATATGTCCTAAATGACCAGAACCCAGAGCGCAATGATTAATATTAAGAACAGTATACACCAATGATTCAGGAATTTCAATTAAATACTTCATTTCTTTTGTGACGTAATATAAAATATCTTTTATATAAGCATGGGGAAAACAAAAAGTATTACCGTTTTCCTTTATAAATTTGATAATCGGACCAAGTCTGGGACATTTCTCTTGTTCAGACTTCAAAACATCGGACGTGAGATTAAATAATTTCTTATTTTCAATAAGAGAAGCAACATTGAAAACTGTACTATCAGAGACAAGAGGGGGGGGATTACGAGAAAAGTAGTCTGCACAGACATTCTTTCTTCCCTCAATATATACAAACTCAGGATTAAAATCATTCACCTTAATAGCCCACCTTGCTAATTTGTGATTCAAATCCTTATTTTTAAAAATTGATATAAGAGGTTTATGATCTGTGAAAATTTTAATCTGATAACCATAAACAATATTTCTAAACTTATTAAGTGCCCACGTTACAGCCAACGATTCCAACTCTATAGTGGAGTAATTTCTTTCTGCCTTGCTAAGCATTCTTGACGCGAAAGAAACGGGTTTATCATTTCCATTAGAATCTTTTTGAGCTAATACCGCTCCGAGACCTACAATACTAGCATCTGTTGATATCAAAAACTCTTTAGAAAAATCTGGAAATTGTAGAATCGGTTCTACGATAAGCTTCTGTTTGAGGGTGTCAAAAGCTTTTTGTTGCTCAAAAGACCACACAAACGGAACATTCTTTCGAAATAAAGAAGTAATTGGATGAGCTATAACACTAAACATGGGGACTAAGTTTCGAAAATAAGATGTAAATCCAATAAAAGAACGCGCGGATGAGACATCTGTGGGAATAGGAAAACTTTTTAAGGCTTGAAGCTTGGTTGGATCAGCTGATAATCCTTTGGAACTTATAAGAAAACCAAGATATACTAAAGAACGTTTAAAAAAGTTTGCTTTTTCCAACTTCACTTTCAATTTTGCATTTCTAAGTGCTTTGAATACAAGATTAAGACTTTCATAATGTGAATTTATGTCTTTCGAAAATACAATAATGTCATCTAAATATATCAGAGCATGAATACCTAATAAATGTGACAAAGAAGCTTCCATTACTTTACAAAAAATATTGGACGAATTTCGAATGCCGACTGGCAATAATTTGTGATAATGACCTCTATTTGTGGAGAATGATAAATAAGGTCTACTTTCAGCATCTACTTCTACACAATACGGATTTGAAGAAAGATTAATACTTGAAAATATATTCGCATTTCCCAACTTGGAAAGTGTACCTTGAATATCAGGTAAAGGAGTTTGCAAAGGAATTATATATTTATTGAGTTTACGAAAATCCAAAATAATTTTTGGTTTTGTACTACCTTTAACCGGAATTGCCAATAACGGACTACTGTGCGGAGAATCAGAAGGTTCAATGTATTGTTTCAGTATACAGTCATTAACCCATTCTTCTATATCTACTTGAAACTTGTGAGGTAGATTATAATTTGCAGTGAAAATATAACGGGGGGAATCAGGGGTTAATTCGAGCTTGAATTTTCCATAAGGACATACGTCTACCTTATCATTACTTAAAGCTACCACATCCTTATGTGCTATGAGAAAATCGAGAATTTGTTCTAATTGTGAACCATCCTGAAGCACTATTAAATCAGCTTCCTTGGTTGATTTAGACAAAAGAATCTCTTTATATACATTACGAAGTTCAGAATCGGAAAGACCTAAAGATGAATCTATCTTATTTACACTCGAGCAACTGCTCCTAAATGCGAGAGAATTTGCCTTTGAAACGACAAAATTTTTATCAAGAACGATCGGAGTTGAACTAAAATTTATACAATTTATTAAAATAGTACCCTCGTTTACCCTACTTAAAACGTCTCCAAACAATATATTTGAAACACAATTTTTCTCTGACACGAGATATGTATTTTCCGGAGGAGATGTTCCGGCTTTAGAAATGACATTCACGGATAATATTGCTTGAGAATAAGCATTAAACGTAACCTTATCTGGTAAAGATAAATCATAGCTTTGCTCATCAAATATACAAAGTTCATGTGTAAAAGAATCATCCTCAAAATTAAGATGAGGCAAATTTGAAAAAGAATTTGCAGTATTGACTTTAACATCGTCAGAAACATAATGTGATTTATTGTTGTTCATAGAATTAAAACTTGGTTTCGGATCGTGAATTAACGGATCCCATACAGAAAGAGAAGTTTTTGAGAAACCTGTTTTACCATCTATAAATAAATATTCATTACGAAAATCGAATACAGCAGGAATAACACCTAACACATCAGTACCTAAAAGCATCTGACCTTTAAAAACACAATCATTATCTACAACAATGAGATGAATATTGAATAACTGATCATTTAAAATCAACTGAAGTTTCACCCTTCCCAAATTTCTAATTTCGTTACCCGAAATCGATCTCATAACGATATTGTTATCCTTCAATTTGAGTGGATACAACTTACGAAGTTTCTCAAACACTTGAAAACGTATCAAAGAAATACTACTACCCAAATCTAAAAAAGAAGAAAGCTCATAAATAAACTCATATTCAACTGTGAGCTTGACACTAAGATAATAACTTTTGCCTATAATTGGATCATCGTTTACGAAGTACACATTTGACATTTTAGTATTCGGATTTATAAAATTTGTCTCTAAAGGGTTAATAACGACATTTCGAGACATTAAACTCGTTCCCTTTTCCAAAAATTTGAAACATAATATGAATTTGACTTCGACGAAATCGAACCTGAATGCGGACAAACACGGAAATTTGACGTGTGTCTTAACTGATTTGAAGGCGGAGAAAATGAACTATTTGAAAAAAATTCATGCCTTCCTGGCTTATTATTCTCATATTTACTATATAAACTTGCAATTGGAACATAATTTGGATCCAAACAACTTACCTTTTCATCAAAACTTTCATTTTCAAAATGCGATTGATGCGGTGACATTCTACCACTATTTCTGTTTTCGCAATTTCGTTGGGCGGAAAATTTATTTTCTGAATAATTATTTTGAGATTTATTTGAATAATTAGCACCTCTGCTATGTATATTTGTCGAATTATGACAATAATTAACATTCGAGTTCCTTTTTGAACCATTTTGACCTCTGTCAAAGTTTGAGTTTGAACGGTTTTGAACGTACTGAATTTGGCCAGTGGGTTGACTGGGTCGAAAATTCGAACGGAGATTTGAATGATTCGGAGCATAATTATTCTGCTCAGATTGAGTTATATACCTTACCCTATTTAATCCTTCAGGAGAGAAAGGTTCCCAAGTAGTTCCCTTGCACCTACTTTGCGTCCCACGTGCATGACTTTTCTGGCACATTGTACAAAAGGGGCGGAAGATACATTTTGAAGTCGGGTGTCCGTGGTTTTCACAAGACTTACAGAAAAGAACTTTACGTTTAGGTTGATTATTAGATACAGAATGATAAGAATTATTAGAAAAACTTGAAGATTTAGGCATACTTTTCGTATTATAAGCCTGAGAAAATGATTGCTGAGCAGCACCTTTTTCAGCATGCGTAGCATATATTTGAACATTCGAAGTTTGATAAGAGTTTTTACCTGTTGCGGAAGAGATTTTACCATCATTAAGAACATGGTTTTTCTTTAAATAAGCCTGTACCTGTTTAGGTATTGAGTTCTGTATATCAAATTCCTCGTGTATAATTCGTTGCAGTTGAGGTTTTGTATTAGCATACAAAGTTGAAAACAAAAGTAAACGTCTTTGTTCATCTGTAAATTTGACATCGTGAATTAAAGAAGATGAGTCGATGAATATTTGCAACGCTCTCTGTGCGTCAGTAATGAACTCCGGTAATGATTTATTACTGCTCCATTTAATATTTACGAATTCGTTGAAGGCTTCAAAAGAACTTTTTGAACAAATCGGATTTAAAATGAGCGACAATTCAGTCTTGAACTCTTCCCAAGATTTCGGATTCTTTAGTTCCGGGGTTGAATTTATAAGAAAGCCAACGTTACCTTCTCGAATATTCAAAAAACGAACGTATGTACGTAATTTTTCCGTATCGGATTCTATACCTTCGTCTTGAAAATACAATTCTACTGATGAAAACCAATCGCTGAGGCTGATTCCTTTCCAAGAATTGTCAACAAAACCAATTAATAATGGGATGTTGGGTTTAGAGTGGGAGAGACGGTCTATATTTAAAATAGGTCTAGACATAGTTTGAGAATTATCAAGAACGGAAGAAGAAAGATTTTGACTCGAGTCTCCGGCAATCGGATTTGACTCGTCGATAGGAGTTTTAATGGATTCGTCCTCGTTTAATTTTACACTATCTTCGTCGTCGGACGGCATAGAAGGAATAAAATATAAAGGAAGAAATATGAAAACTAGGAAAATAATATATTATAAAAAAAAATAAATTTGTAAAATACCAAAAATTTTGACCAGAATAAACTTACTCGAACCAGAAATGTTATATGGATAGATGGAATGTCCAGAAATATCTATTCGTATTTTTGATGAATGTGAAGACTTTTTTTTCTTCAAATGAATAAAAAAAAAATATATTCTTAATCATAAAATTTAAAATAAATAAATAAATAATGAACCCTGAACCTATCCTCTTGCGGTATCCAGCAATTTTTCTTTCACTCCAAAAATATGTTTAGTCTTCCCGGTTGAGTCTTGGAGAATTTAAAAAAATATTTTTTCTCTCTCTCTCTCTTGCAGTACCTCAAAATATTAAAAATTATTTAATAAAGTAAATTTTCAATTCAATAATAAAAATAAAGAAATGATTTTTATATATAATATAATATATATATAATATATATAATATAATATACTATATATACTATATATATATATATATATATATATATATATATATATATATATATATAATATATATATATATATATATATATATATAATATATATATATATATATATATATTATATATATATATATATATAGTATATATTATAATTTGGAGAATTTCTTTTGGGGGTGAAAAAAAAATACTCCCCTAACTCCTTTAACGGCAAAAACTGACGATTTTATGGATGAAATTTTGCCACCCACAACGCACACATACGATAAATTACCTCCCGAAAAATGATACAGCCACACTTTACAAAAAAAAATATAATAATAATAAGTTATTTAAAGTTTGAGTTGCCACCGTAGTTAATTTCTCTTGCGCTCTTGCGTTTTTGAGTCAGACAGGAAAATATCCCAGAAAATCCTTCTCGTTAAATTTCCCCAAATATAATAAATTAATCCTTCACATATACTACATTCGTTAGTAAATGTACAGAAAAAAATAAAATAATAATCCTCTTCTATCTCTTATATCCCAAAAGAGATTGATCACTATGAGTGGTTAGATGACTTAGTATATATATATATATATATATATTATATTATATATATATAATATATATATATATAATATATTAATAATATATATATATATATATATATATATATATATATATATATAAAAATATGAATAGGAAATTCAAATATATATATAAAAAAATATAAAAATATATTTTTGTATATATATATATATATAAAAAAAATAAGTTTTGAAAATTTTTATTACATAAAGAAACATATTAATAAGTTTTTTAAATTAAGCCTAATAAGAATAATGCGTCATTACAATTCTAACAGATGATTTCAAACACAGCTGTTGCCGAGTAATTGAGTGCGAAAATCTACTCTCGAACTTCCTACTTTTCTGTTCCAGTGTATGAAAAAAATAATGAAGCAAATATTTTTACATTAAAATATTTGACAGCAAAAAAATAAATACGCCAATTCTACTACTTTTTTGTTTCCAAACACGTATTCA
Organism: Trachelipus rathkii; assembly: GCA_015478945.1. Classification (NCBI taxonomy): domain Eukaryota; kingdom Metazoa; phylum Arthropoda; class Malacostraca; order Isopoda; family Trachelipodidae; genus Trachelipus; species Trachelipus rathkii. The sequence continues at coordinate 15,046 of JABUQX010092194.1, read as the reverse complement.
AGAATGTATTTATATTTAAAATTTTAAATATAAATAAATATAAATATTTAAATGGTTGAATATTATGAGACAGACATCTGATTAAGGAGATCTGTTTCGAGGCTAGCATTCACAATCTTGTGACGTCAGCAGGAAGATGATGCGTCGACCAATAGAAATCGAACTTTTAACTTATAACTAAATATATATAATATAATATATTTAATTATTTAAAATGTATTATTTATACTTTTATTTATAAATATATGAGAAAATAAATTATTTTATAAAATATTTTTAATATTTTACCAAATATTTAATCATAAAATAATAACTACACTTACAGAAATTTCCTTGAGAAAACTTTTTATTTTTACCTCAATCTTAGGCAACAAACCAAATTATTCCATCAAAAATCTTCTGGTAACCCATATGAATAATGTCGGAGAATTTTGAAGAATCTCGAAGATCAATTGAAGAATCCAATATGAAGAAATATTTCGTAGCTTCCTGACAATCTTCAGACAGCATACAATCCAAGATGGCTGACTTTTCTTCAGACAGAGACAACAGAAATTCCACATATAAAATTTTTCCACGATCGCCACTCTTTTCAAAAAGAGAATCAAAATCATAAACTGAGCCACTTTTTAATATAAATGTCCTTAGTTACGATCAATACTTTCTTTAATAACAGTCCTAGTCACGTTCGACACTTTCTTTCCAGTGTTTCTTCTTCTGCAGAATTACACCGATGGGGTGTTACCAATTTCCCCTTTACACGAAGATGCAGGTCAATAAATATGACAGAGAATTTGTGGAGAAGAGCTTTCTATCATCTCAAGAAAATAACAGCAAGACATCAATGGAGAGAGAGGAAGTAGCAGGTCATAAATGAGACTCTCGTTAAGCTTTAATTTTACTAAAAATAACTTTATCTTCATCAAATGTCATATATAAATATAAATAATTAGATATCCTTTTTCTTTAATAAAACATAGTCAACATAAATCTATTTCATTTTCCTTGTAAAATAAATATGTGTTATTATTCATTGTCATATCCTTAATTTCTAATTTTATACAAATATTCTTCTTGTGAGTAAAATAATATCAAAATATATATATTATCTCGTAGACAAATTACAAAAGTTGAGTAAATAATATATTCGTAGAATGAGAGCATTTGAGGAGAGAGTTAACATGGAATCGATACTCACTTTATATTAGTCTTTAAATAAATATTGATACAGCAATATTTATTGAACGTTTTTCTTCACAAAAATATTCTTCACGAAGTTAAAACAAATAATAATCTTCAGATAAATTTCACCAATAACAGTTTATCGTTTGAGTATAGTAAATACGCATTTGCGAACAAATAAATATTATTCAAATATTATTTAAAACATACAAAATTCTCACTTGCTAGAGAAATAAATAACTTCTAAGAAAACTTCACTTCACAGAATATCAATGTTAAAATAATAAGTCACTTCACATTTAAGAAATAAATATTCACAGTACCGTAGCCTCTCAATCGGCTAAACAACAGAATTTAACTCTCCACTCCTCAAGTCAACAATACGTCTGACTCCATCAACTTGCTCCCAAAGACTACTCACTATTCATCTGCGCTTGCAACTATATACGATTCTCGTTGCAAACTCTACTCTAAATGTAAACATAAAATACTACTGACATTTCTTTTGTTTTTCTAGGAATTCTAACTGAGCTAATGTATTATTACAAAAGGAAATACATTTGAACGGTATAGAAAACTCCCCTTCCTAGCTAATGACAATCTTAAGAATTACTACTCGTTTGAACACAAATGAGCTACATAAAAACAAAAGGAATAAATACTATTATAGACATTTTATTTACATAAATATGAACTAATAAATAATATATTATCATATATATATATATATTATATATTATATAATATATATAATATCGGATTCCTATTCATCGGCGAAAACTCTATTAATTTGCCTAATATGTAGAAAATTGTCCAACTAAATCAATATAGAAAAGAATCGAAAATTCTTTAAATTTGAGCAAAAATATTTGGATATTATTATTATTATTATTATTATTATTATTATTATTATTATTATTATTATTATTATTATTATTATTATTATTATTATTATTATTATTATTATTATTATTATTATTATTATTATTATTATTATTATTATTATTATTATTATTATTATTATTATTATTATTTTTTATTATTATTATTATTATTATTATTATTATTATTATTATTATTATTATTTTATATTATTATTATTATTATTATTTATTATTATTATTACTATTATTATTTTTATTATTATTATCCAGTAACTCATTTCATCTTGTGTATTATTATTTTTATTATTGTTATATTATTATTATTATTATAATACTATTATTATTATTATTATTATTATTATTATTATTAATTATTATTATTATTATTATTATTATTATTATTATTTTATTGTTATTTTTATTATTATTATTATTATTATTATTATTTTATTATTATATTGTTATTATTATTAATATAAT
>JABUQX010092194.1:0-5000 GCA_015478945.1 Trachelipus rathkii | reverse complement strand
AATGACTACAGACACAGAAAAACACCGGAAAACAACGTTTTAGATGGCAAAAAAAGCTACATTTTGGTGTTTATATAGTCAAAATCGGCTGAAAATTTCGAATTTTATATCCATTTTTAGGTGGGGCTGAAAATGGGGATCAGCCCCAGCTCAAAATTGGATCTTGCCCTTAACTAATAGGACCTTTTCCGAAAGAAATTTCTATAGCAATACCCATTTTCTCAGAAGTCAGAATTAACAACTTTGCTATTTTATTGCCATATCTATCATGTTTCCATGCATTCTGGCTGATTTTATTATTTATCGCTAGATAATATAGATTTAAACATACTTTTTATGTTTATTTGCTTTATTTTGTAATTTACGGCAAAAATTAATTCATGCTCGATTTTCTCCGGGGGGGCACTCGACTGTTTTCTGCCCCCCCGGAGGTATGCCTGAAAGAAACACTGATCCCTGATCGTCTTAGAAGATATATGGAACCTCAAAAAAAATATATATAATATAAATATAATATATATATATATATATATATATATATATATATATATATATATATATATATATATATATATATATATATATATATATATATATATATATATATATATATATTTTAAATATATATATATATTTATATATTTTATATTTTATATATTTATATATATAGATTATATTTATATATATATATATTTTATAATTTGTATATTTTAATATTATATACATGTATATATAATATATTATATATATATATATATATATATATATCATATATATATATATATATATATATATATAATATATATATATATATATATCATATATATATATATATTTTATATATAATATATATATAATGTATTATATATATTATATTATATATATATATATATATATATATATATATATATATAATATATATATATATATATATGATATATAAATATATATATATATATATATATATATATATATATATATATATATATAATATATATATATATAATATATATATATATATATATTTATATTAAAAGGGAAAGGTATAAAATAAAATCTGGTTAATCTATAAATGAAAATTTTTATTTGAAATTGAATTACTTATCTAAATAATGATTGTTTTCTTTTATTTTATAGAAAACGAATTTTTAAAAATTAAATTTATGCTTTTACATATCAATTTGTTGACATTATCCAAGAGGTGTTAGTTTGTCTTGTGCAATCCTCTGTAATCCGTTGTCTTCTGTTTCATCCTCTTCGCATTTCAATTTCAAAAAAGGGATTTGTTGCGTAAATTTCGACCTTACGCTGGAGTTCTTGTATAATATGTTAAATGGGCACTCCTACCACCATCCTACCTCTTTACAGGTATTCCATAGATTTCCAAGCTCATAGTTAAAAATCACGTAACGTAAACCCTCCTTGGAGTTTGCGTGGAGAGGCGGCATTCAAGCAATACCCTTTCTTCACTCCTCACCCCATCCATCATCACTTGGGGGATAGCGGTCTCCGGTGATGGGGTCGACGCCTGGGTAGACCTCGTCGCCGACTCGCTGTCGTGCACTGTCTTCACTTTTCACTAATTTTTGCAATATTCGTGGTTTTTATTCTCATTCCACCTTGTTGAATGTAATTTCCCTTTCTTAAGACCGCACGTCTTCTCTTTGACCCCAACTCAGGACCTTGAGCGCTCTGACAGCAAACCATACTCTATTTCTTCCGGCAGTCTCTATACTCAATTTTTAGCCATTGGCAGATGTGGCGTGTATGTACGCAACGCTGTTTATGCTCTTCTGTTTCCCATTTAGAGTCTGCATAATTATATACCATATGACATTTATATTGAACAGTTATTATTATTATTTATATTTATTTCTTAGTTATTTATATTAGCTTTACGGATATTTGTTTGCTTAGAATCTTAATCAAATAGCTACTTGATTAGTTAATTTGGTAATAGCAAAATTAATTACCTACCACTTTCAAAGAAACCAAATGTTGTCAGAACTTGTCAGTGGTGACGAAGATTTCAGTTTCGGTTTGCCGCCGATGTAGATGTCACTTGATAATTTTTTAAAGTTCTTTTCTCTTTTAGAATGGTGACATTGGAAAGAATTTTTCTAAGTTAAGTATTGTCTCTGAATACGTTTTTTATTGTTATTGCTATTGAAAATATATGGACCTTATCACTATATATATATATATATATATATATATATATATATTATATATATATATATATATATGGGTATTATATATACATCTATTTAATAATATATATAATTTTAATATATATATATATATTTATATAGTATAATATATTATATCCGATCTCTAGATATATATATATTTTTTTATATATATAATAAAATATATATATATATATATATATATATATATATATATATATATATATATATATATATATATATATATATATATATATATATATATATATATATATATAATATAATATATTAATATATATTATATATATATATAAAATAGTATTTATATTGTTTATCAAAATGATACTCGAAATAATGACCTGAATCAATTAAGGTCGATAGATCATTGAGCGATGGCATGAGAGGGGACTGCAGGGATATGGGTGGTTTGATTTACTGATTTACTGATTTACTCTTTAAAATCAGTAAACTATTACGCTTTTCTGTGATTTTTATTCAAAGACTTATTTTTATGTTATGTCAGGATAAAATTTTGTTATTTTATGTTATGTTTGGTTAAAACTTTGTTATGTTTGGCAATAATTCGTCTGGGATTATGATATTTAGACGAGGTTATAATGAATTTTTTGTTAAATATTACGAAGTTGATGTAAAAAATTGTTACGTTAGCAATTATATTTGTTGCAGTATGATGCTTAGACAGGGTTATGCTAAAATTTTGTTAAATATTACGATTTTAATGTAAACTTAACATTGATATGTTAGAGATATGTTGAAAAAAGTGTGAATAGGTTACAATTTGTATGAAGTGTTATGTAGTTTACTGTTGTTAAGCGCTGGGGAGTTTGTTAATGTTAGTAGTTATTCGTACGTATGGTTGTGTTGGTTTGTCGTTGTACATATATTCTTAGTTCAGGTTATGTTATAGTTAGCTTTTAATGTAAAAAACGTTGTTAGTACATATATTCGATGGTTGCGTAATATAAAGAACTTATTGTGTGTTATGTTTAACCGAAATGATACTCGAGATGTGACATGAATCACTTAGATCAATAGATCAAAAAGGTCATGGAGAGAGGGGTGGGGAGGGTTGGTGGTTTGATTTACTGATTTACTGATTTACTGCTTAAAATCAGTAAACTTTCCAATTTACTATGATATTTTTATTCAATGAACTTATTTTTATGTTATGTTTGGTAAAACGTGCTTATGTTTACAGTTACTTCATTGTCTGTATGAGTAATTGACAAGTTATGATAAATTTTGTTAAATATTACTTGTGTCAATGTAAATTAACGTTAATATGTTAAAGATATGCTTGGGAAAGTATGAATAGGTTACGTTTGTATGCAATGCTAGTTACTTTACTGACGTTAAGTGTGAACTTTGTTAATGTTAGTATTTATTCGTGCGTAAGGTGTGTGTCAAGGTTTTGTGCCATTGTACTATATCTTAGTTCTGTCACTGCTAGTTAGCTATTATTAATGTATAAACAATGTTACGTTAGCATATATTCGTTGGTTAGTATATAAAGAACTTATTTTTGTACTATGTTATTGCTGTTGTTGTTGTCTAACGAGAATATATACCCTTTTGAACTGATTTGGAGGATTGACAGACCGAAGGTCTGTCAATCCGACAAACAGACAAACCTTCGGTTTACATTACATTTAAGGGTTGTTTATACACTATTTTCTTCAGTAGGATAGTTTTCGCAGTGCTGATACGAAGACATCTCCCCGAATCTCTACGCTTGTTGTTGATATCTTCACGAGGAGTTTCGTTATTCACAACGATGTGTCATTTACATTTAATCGTAAACCGTTTGGCGACTGCTACATTGCTTGTATTCCAGCCAGAGGGTTAAATATAATAAGTATTGCATCACTTTATGCAAATGGTTAAAGCATAAAATCATTTTCATGTTTAGAGTTGGTATTTTCTGAAATGGGGACGGAGTCTAAAAAGAGGTAAGTCTAAAAACTTTACTTTGTTCGTCCTTACTCGTTAGGTATTATGATGGTTAGGTACGGTTATGATAAATTTTTGGTAAATATTACTATGTTAATGTAAAATCCCGCATATGTTCGCTTTATTGACTAAGTTGTTAATGGTAGCTGTTTATTCGTCTGGTTGTTGTGTGTTAAGTACGTTATGTTCATAGTTTAGCTTTACAGAGAGTAAAAACTTTACTTTGTTGGTCTTTACCCATTAGGTATTATGCAGGTTAGGTAAGGTTATGCTAATTTTTTCTTGTTAAATATTACTATGTTAATGTAAAATTAACATTGTCATGTTGGAGATATGTTTGATAAAGTGTGAATGGATTATGTTTTTGTGAGCCTTGTTAGTTACTTTTACTGTTGATAAGTTTGGACCTTTGTTAATGTTAGCAGTTTATTCTTGCTTAAGATGTGTCAGGTTTGTCGTTATTTACTGTATGATAAGTTCTGGCTATGTTAGCTTTATTTATGTGAAAACTTTGTTACGTTAGAATATACTTTTGCCTGTCTGTATGATAATTACACAAGGTTATGTTAAATTTTTGCTAAATATTTACCATATTAATGGTTAATGTAAAATTAACATTTTTATGTTAGAGACTGCTTGACCAAGTGTGAATAGGTACGTCTTTGTATGTTATGTTAGTTTACTTTACTGTTGTTAAATGTGGAACTTGTTAACGTTAACAGTTTATTCATGTTTAAGGACGTGTCACGATTTGTCTTTGGGGGTTATTAATTCATAGTTTAGATTGATGGCGAAGTAAGCTTATTAATGTGAAAACTTTTGTTTTTATGTTATGTTTAC
>JABUQX010092193.1:25000-28380 GCA_015478945.1 Trachelipus rathkii | reverse complement strand
ATATAGTATATATATATAGAGGAAAGATATATATATAAGATATATATATATATATATATATATATATATATATATATATATATATATGAAAATGTTTGATAGACAATTACAACTACAAACTATAATAGTGTTGGGTTTTATATAAATATCTAAATATTTATCCACTACTCAAGGGTCGGTGGTGAATACGGAGGCAAGAGCCCACATCTAGACACAGGTTTCACTGCCATGCATTAATATAACCAAAATTAATATAACACTTTAATAATTTTTTTTTTTAATATTTATTACCTTTCTCCATATGCCTGGCAGCGTAACTTTTGTTCTTACTCCCTTCGAAGAATTATTATTAAAACATTATATTAAAACATTTATTATTATTATACAACCTTTTTAGAGGCTTGTTGAGAGAGAGAGAGAGAGAGAGAGAGAGAGAGAGAGAGAGAGAGAGAGAGAGAGAAAGAGAGAGAGAGAATGTTTTTTTAAATGTATTTTTAAACTTTTTCCAAAAAAAAAAAAAATTTTTTTTGTATTTTTTTTAAAAACTTTCCTTCTGGACGGAATTTGATGGAACGAACACCATTAGAAAGAACTAGCTAAACCATTTCAAATTTCGCAAATAAAATTTAAAACCGATTCAAAAGAAAAAAAATAGTTATCCTCATTTTCATATTTCGACCAAAAAATAATAATAATAATAATAATAATAATAATAATAATAATAATAATAATCATAATAATAATAATAATAATAATCACTTAGAAATAGAAAAACAAATTCAATCTGGATCTTGATGAATCAAACACCAAAAAGCAGATCTGGTTCAACCATTCTACATCTGCTTTAAAATTGAAAATAAATTGAGTAAAAGATATTGAAGATAATGAGAAATTTATAAAACAAAACTCCCGCTAAAAATGTGCAACCCTACATATACAATTAAACATGGATTTTATTATTATTATTATTATTATTATTATTATTATTATTATTATTATTATTATTATTATTATTATTATTATTATTATTATTATTATTATTATTATTATTATTATTCCATACAACACATGATCACATACTATTAGTATCAGTTGTAGTAGTAGTAGCATATGCTCTGTTATATGAGAATTCTTCTTCTTCTTCTTCTTCTTCTTCTTCTTCTTCTTCTTCTTCTTCTTCTTCTTCTTCTTCTTCTTCTTCTTCTTCTTCTTCTTCTTCTTCTTCTTCTTCTTCTTCTTCTTCTTCTTCTTCTTCTTCTTCTTCTTCTTCTTCTTCTTCTTATTATTATTATTATTATTATTATTATTATTATTATTATTATTATTATTATTATTATTATTATTATTATTATTATTATTATTATTAGATGTAGTTATAATGGTATAATTATTATTATTTGTTATTAATATTATTTTTATTACTAATGTTAATATCGGATAAGTTAAGTTTTAGAGTTTTGTTGTTGAGGTTCCTTACATATATATAAATAAAGAGAAGATAAATAAATATATATATATATATATATATATATATATATATATATATATATATATATATATATATATATATATATATATGTGATTGATATATATATATATATATATACCCGTATTACCAGAGTGCAGGACGCTTGGACCCAACTCTTTTGCACCCCACCAACCTCTTTCCCAAGCCTCCATCCATTTGGAAAAGGTTATATATATTAATGCTTGAAATTAATAATTCCAAATTATGTTTCAATAACAAAAGCTTCTGAGCCCTTTCAGGGAGGAGTTTGCTTCTCTTTTCGCCGTAAATATCTGCACCACTGAAAAACGCTCACTATAGTGAGCGTCTTTATCTACACTTGTTGAAGGGCATGCTAAGAATTCCCTGGCGTTCTGCAAGATGTGGAAAACTTTTACAATTATCACGCCACAAAACCAGTGGATCTTTATCTGATTCCAAGCTTTTTCTCTTTTGATATTCTTCGATCAATGATAGAGTGTCTTTTGACACCTCTGAACAAGACTCTTCATCGCTGCTAGAAGCCAAAAGAAAGTTCATGGATTCAGCAATGGTTTCGCTAACAGATGGTAATTGTGTGTCTGTTTCTGTGATCTTTTGCTTTTTATTGGCTGGTGATATTTCTGCATTTAGCAGCATTTCATCACATAGGCATCCTAAATTAATTTTAACCTCTGTGAAACACGTGGTTCAAGAAATTTTGTTTTGTATCTAGGATTTAGAAAAGTTGCTATTGCACATGCGTCATCGTTTTGCAGAGTTTGAATATATTATCTATCTCCAGCATGAGTGATGTCTGTTTGAAAGTCTCTTTACTTTTAATATATATATATATATATATATATATATTTTTATGAGATATATATATATATATATTATATATATATATATATATATATATATATATATATATATATATATATATATATATATATATATATATATATATATATATATATAAGGTAGTGCACACACGTTTCTCATAATTCATAGATGAATACTATCCGCTATCCGCAAAAAAATAATGCGGATGCGGATAGTGAAAAATGATGCGGATATCCGCATATGCGGATGCGGATGCGGCTACACCTCTAATTATTATTATTATTATTATTATTATTATTATTATTATTATTATTATTATTATTATTATTATTATTATTATTATTATTATTATTATTATTATTATTATTATTATTATTATTATTATTATTATTATTATTATAGAAATTTGTTTGAGAGAAATATGCAATTATAAAATACTTCACAATAGAATGCTTTCGAATGTCAGTAAAAAAAATCTTTTCAAAATACCAATTACATTAAAAGTCAAAAGCCTCTCATAAGGTCACCTTTTTAGTGTAATGTATTGAGAGAGAGAGAGAGAGAGAGAGAGAGAGAGAGAGAGAGAGAGAGAGAGAGAGAGAGAGAGAGAGAGAGAGAGAAATGTGAGGAGGTGAGAGGAATGTAAAATGAAATACAACTGAGAGTGAAAGATTGTTTCGTTTATGAGAGAGAGAGAGAGAGAGAGAGAGAGAGAAGAGAGAGAGAGATAGTAGATAGAGAAAGAGAAAACTAAGAGTGAAAAATGTTAAAGTTTATGAGAGAGAGAGAGAGAGAGAGAGAGAGAGAGAGAGAGAGAGAGAGAGAGAGAGAGAGAGAGAGAGAGAGAGAGAGAGAGAGAGAGAGAGATGAATGAAAGAGAGAGAGAAAGGAGAGAAAAAATTAGGCGTTTATGAGAGAGAGAGAGAGAGAGAGAGAGAGAGAGAGAGAGAGAGAGAGAGAGAGAGAGAGAGAGAGAGAGAGAGAGAGAGAGAGAGAGATGAATGTAAAATGAGATACAACTGAGAGTGAAAGGTTGTTTCGTTTGAGA
>JABUQX010092193.1:20000-22500 GCA_015478945.1 Trachelipus rathkii | reverse complement strand
GCACTGCATTAACTTTAAAAAAAAAAATTATTCCAAGATTGTAAATGACAGAAAAAAAAGTTCCAAAATATATATAAATATATATATATATATATATATATATAAGTATAGTACTATATAAAATGTATCAAAAAATTTAAATATAAATATATATGTATATTTATAAATATAAGAAAAAAAATCCTAAATATATTATATATAATATATATATATTTAAAAAATCAAATAAATTTTTCGAAGATTTTCCTTCAAGAAATGTTTAAAAGATGTATCCACATCATTTCTTCAAGTACGTTTTAAAGATAGTCTTTAATTGTTTGATAATTTTCGCCGTATTGTAACAAAATAAAATAAGATTTTAAAGCACATTTTATAGTATATATAGATATTATTATCTAATTATATATAATAATACTATCTGTCATTTATAGATATATATATATATATATTATATACATATATATATATACTGTATATATATATTATATTATATATATATATATATACTATATATAAATATATATATATATATAAATATATATAATATAATATTATATATTATTATATATATATATTATATTATATATATTATATATATATTATATATATATATAATTAATATATATGTATATATATATATATATATATATATATATAGTATATTATATATATATATATATATATATATATATATATATACTATATATATATATATATATTATATATATATATATATCAATATATATATATTTATTGCAGTTTAGCAGCAATAAATTTTAAGGTTATATTATATATATATATAATACTATATATATATATAATATATAATATATATATACTAAATATATTATATCTATAATATATAATATATATATATATAATATTATATATATATATATATATAATGATATTATATATATTATTAATAATATATTATATATTATTATTATTATTATTATTATTATTATTATTATTATTATATATATTATTATTATTTTATTATTATTATATATTAATTATTATTATTATTATTATTATTATATTATTATTATTATTGATTATTTATTATTATTATTATTATATTATTATTATTATTATTATATTATTATTATTATTATTATTATTATTATTGATTATTATTATATTATTATTATTATTATTATTATTATTATTATTATTATTATTATTATTATTATTATTAATTAATTATTATTATTATTATTATTATTATTATTATTAATTATTATTATATTATATTATTATTATTATAGCTATTTACATTATTATTTTTATTGCTGAAGAAAAATATCGCTACGAATATCGTTTACCTTCAACCCAATTAAATTATTCGTTTAAATAACTTGAGAAATTAACGCCGAAAAGAAAGATATAATAATCGGATTGCAGCATTCATTAATAAAAACCTTTAAATTTTCCAAGGGTAAAAATTTTTATGTTTAAAAAAATTACTTCATATATATATATATAATACTAATAATAATATATATATATATACTATATATATATATATATATATATATATATCAATATATATATATATAATATATATATATTATACTATATTATATATAATATATACTATATATATACATATAGATATATATATATATATAGTATATATATAATATATATATCATATATATATATATACTATATATACTATATATATAATATATATATATATATATATATATATATATATATATATATAATATTATTATATTATAATATATATATAATATAATATATATATATTTTCCTCCTATCTATCTATCTATCTATCTATCTATCTATCTATCTATTTAATCTATCTATCTATCTATCTATCTATCTATCTATCTATCTATCTATCTATCTATCTATCTATCTATCTATCTATTAATCTATCTATCTATCTATCTATCTGTGCTTTCTATCTATCTCTATCTATCTATCTATCTACTATCTATCTATCTATCTATATATATCTGATCTATCTATCTATCTATCATCTATCTATCTATCTATCTATCTATCTATTTAATCTATCTATCTATCTATCTATCTATCTGTCTTTCTATCTATCTCATTTTAGCAATCTATCTATCTATCTATCTATCTATCTATCTATCTATCTATCTATATCTATTTATCTATCTATCTATCTATCTATCTATCTATCTATCTATCTATCTATCTATCCCTGTTTATCTATATGTTTGTTTGTGTGTCTGTCTGTGGCTCTCTCTCTCTCTCTTTTTGTTTCCCAGATACAAGATCAATAAAGCGGGAGGGAAGATGTAGGTAAGGTGGTTCCGTTCTCTCTCTCTCTCTCTCTCTCTCTCTCTCTCTCTCTCTCTCTCTCTCTCTCTTCTTCCCTCTCCCAACTCTCTCTCTCTCTCTCTCTCTCTCTCTCTCTCTCTCTCTCTCTCTCTCTCTCTCTCTCTCTCTCTCTCTCTCTCTCAGACTCCTCTCTTTTTATGGCCTTTTTCACTGCATC
>JABUQX010092193.1:0-10000 GCA_015478945.1 Trachelipus rathkii | reverse complement strand
GAATGAAATACTTTGGGTTTATGCAATAAAGAAAGCAGAAAATATTTAACTTTTTTTTGAATCATGAAAATATGAAATTAATAAATAAAAATTTAATTATTATTTCAACTGGAGAATGAAGAATAAGTAGAAATCAGTGATAAACTAATCGAAAAATAAATAATCATATTAAATAAATAAACTATATATATATATATACTTTATTTATATATTATATAATTAATTATATAATTAAATTTATCTTATCTACTTTATATTTCATATACATTATATACTATTTCAAAACTATTTCTCTATTTAAATTGTCATCCTCTATCTCAATTCGTATCACTCAGTAGTTACTAACGTAAATCTCACGTTCAAGAATCTTTCTTCGGAATCAGGTAATAAGTCACACAGAGCTGTACTAACTGACATATCTCTCTCTGGTCTAATTCTACAAATAACAGTTAAACGTCACTCTAGTGCGAACTATCATATCTCTAATCATCTATACTTAAATCCTACTAACATAAGAGTATAATAACTTAACACCTCACTCACAACTATGAGAACAACCCTAATACACTCATTAAAATAATATTATTAATTTTCAATCACACTTCTATTCCGTTATACAAAATGAATATATTAAAATATCAACTTAGAGTGAAGATCACTCAAATAAGCAATACTCCAATTAGCTTAATCACTAATAGAAATAATTTATTTAGTGTCTGTAAATACTCGTATTTCAGCAACCTAGTTATCACACCTGATTCTATAATCTATAATATCTCACAGTCATCACTAATGCACGACTCAAAATCTATTTACAATACACTATTTATTTACACTAACTTATCTAAAAATATTAACACGTTAACCATGCCTAGTCCATAATATAATCACAAACAATATAGATGCACCGCACGGTGTAATTCTTTTATAATTATATATTTTACTGATTTCTGCATAAGTCTGTTATCGAGAATTTAATTAATAAGCACTTGGAAATGCTGAACTTTTAAAAAAATTACTTACAGTGAAAAATGTTTTTAAAATTGTAATTTGTATTTTAATTATTTAATGCTTTGCTATTATTGATTATTATTATTATTATATTATTATTATTACAAAACGCTTTATTCTTTCATTATGTTAAAAATGTTCAGACTTTAACATCAACAACACACTATTAACTAACGAGTATGCGCAACCTCATTTATCTTATCCACACAACTAAATACTAATAATTTAATTCTCTATGTGATGATCATACGTCTCTAAAACCATAATCTTCATTATTCGTCTACTTCGTCTCATTTCATTTACTTTCTTCTTCCTTCCTTCCTTTCTATCACTTCTCTTTACTATGACATTTACTTTCCTCTCTTCTCTCCTTTTACAGTCTTCTCTTTTCTTCTTTCTATCTTAACTTCTCCTTCTTACTTCTTCGTTCTCTTCGGTTTTTCTTCTTCTATCTTACTACTCTGCATCCTGCAATCCTTCACTTATAATAATTATCACTCTCATAATTTTCCTTACCTTATTCATTACATGTATGTATTATCAAAAATATATTCTTCAATTTAATCTCCTATTCATTTATTACTACTTCTAATTCTCAGTCTCATTATTCTCTCTACTTATTCTATGTAATCAATTATTTATTTTATTATTATATCCTATAATAATTACTCTAATATCGTAAACCTGATCGTGAATGCTTATTGTCAGTCATTTTCAACTTATTACTCTAACAGACTCTCATATATTCCATTTATTAACATTACTCTCACGACTTTATTATTTTACAACAGCTTTTATTATTATAGAGGTTGAGTGTAGCTGATTTATTTCTCTCAAAAGGTCCAACTAATTATTTACTTTACTCTCACTTAATTATGTTGTCAACATATATAACACCATCAGTTACATTGCAATATTATCACATTAATGATCATCACTTATCTCTCAATCAGTCTCTCCTCAGAATCTCTCCTAATCTCATTTCGACACTATATATTATGATCTAACCATACCCTTAATTCTAATTTATTCACACTATAAAATCTCTTTAATAGTCTCCACATTCTCACTTTCTAGATAATATATTCACACTTATATTTCTTGATCCTATTATTATTTATTTATTATTTATATCTCTATATATTGATTGAATATTAATTATTATTTATATTCATTTCTCTCCAACATCTGCCATAACTTCTTACCTTATTATTAATCATTATCCTATCTCATTATACTAATTACTCATCCCCTAATATATATATATACCTTATCTTCTTTCCATTATTATTATTATTATTATTATTATTTATATTGATTTATTACCATCAATACTTTTCTATAAATCATATTATCAACCAATTTTATCTACAAATTTATCTATATATTTTTTTGCATTTTCAACTCGCTACTAAGTTAATCATTACTTTTATTCGATGTTTAGTTATCATTCATTCACTATTCATTGCTTTCAATTTTTATTCGTATTATTCAATTTCAAGATACTTATAATCTAAGTCATTATACGCAATTATCTTTACTCCAATTCTCAAAATACTTTTTATAATAAGTGAAATCGATCTCACCATAAATTTAACTCTTATCACTTTTAACCTTTCGCACTCACTTTCCTTTTCCAGACGAAGACCTATTCATCTTGTAAATCTCCAATTTCCTCCTCCTTCCCAAAAGTGCTTATTTATCTTTTCCTTATTTTCCTCCTATGTATGAAATTTTAAGTCTTCCTTGTTCTTCTTTATATATTTAATACATCATTTTTTCGAAACCTTATCATTGACTTTAAGCACATTCAACTTTGAATCTTTTTTTAACTTTGGACTGCTTTTCATCACCTCTTCATTTCCACCCACTCAATAATGTATCTTTACTGACCTTGTTTAGCATACTTCTCTTTGCACTATTAAGCCAAACTAGTTACATTATTTGGATTCGAAAATTAACAAGCTTCATTTTGTTTATATTTTAACTGACTTATTTGATAGTGCCCTCACATACTTGTTCTAATAAACCTGTTCACTCTCAATTCTCCCAACTTTCCTTCTTTCTTTCCTCTTCATTTATGTCCCCACTAACTAGATTTGCATAAAACAACTTTATGATTCTGATATTCCCATCCCCATCTCCCTTTCTGATTTAACATAACATGCATCAATACCTCCTTTTTTCACCAACACAATATCTCTCATATTTTTCACATCGAAACCATCTCTACGCAATTATGGATATACTTTTGTTCGAATAAAGTATTATACATACATACCACTTTCTTACATGAATCAATCATCTTACATACACTATTCTCATTTTCGCACCCCAAAGCACCTTGCTTGTACTATCCCATTTTCTACCAACCTATAATCCCATACCATGCACCCAGGCATTAATCAATCTAAAATCCCTAACACCCCGTTAAAAAAATTGTTCAGATCATCCCCGAATTTCCCATTCTACACAGCATAACCCTCAGATGGACTATATGTTGCAATCACACATACTTTGACCTTCTCAAACAAGTTTAACTATTATTATTCTGGTACTCACACAAACAAAATCTGCCATAGCTTGGTGCCACAAGAAACTAATCAGAATAGCAATCTTTCTCTCTCCGTCTCATTCTCCACACTCCAGCACACGCCAATTTTTTCTTACACTACTCGTCATCATCGGTTCCTTCAACCTCTGTTTCATGCACAGCAAGAAAACAGCTTTTTCTTTTAAACAAAATACATTAAATATACAAAATTCCCAATCTCTCGTTCAGTAATTTCATAATTCTTCATTGTAGAATGTTATTTTCCGAATCAAGGGTATTTATCTTTCAAAGGTGTTTCTATTCTTTCTAATGCCACAATCTTTATAATATAATTACTTAGTTTTCTAGAAAGCTAATAAAATAAAGTATACAAACTTTTTCCTGGGAATCTTTTCTTTTTCTATATTTACCTCTCATTTCATGTTTGCAAGAATCCTTCTTTCAATATTTAACTTTTCCTAAGAATATTCTTTGAAGTCTGATGGATATTTTTAATATTCTATAGGGAAATTTATTTGTTTCTATGTAAGGTAAGATTCATTTTATGTTTCATTTATGCTCGATAATCAGGGATTTATTAAAAATACTTCATGGGACGTGGATGTATCCATCGACTTCGGAGAGCTCCGGGTCTGTACTGGATAATCATATACTAAGTTCGTTTTAACTTTCTTCTAATAAGTCCCTCTATCAAAAACTTGTTGATATGTTGCAGAACTGATAACTCTCTGGGGAGGTTATTCTCAAAATTATTTTCTAACAATAGCAGATTTAACATTGACTGACTCAAAGGTAGACGGAGTCTCCTCTGCTTGGTGGCTAAATTCACCATAATCTCCAAATTAACTTTTCAAATAATAAGACACATGATAATGAAGTTTCTCCTTTGGCCTAGTTTCTTACAACTGATTTGAGATACGCGAATGTGGTCATTTTCTACTGTGAAAGTAAATTCTTCTCCGGGAATCTCGTTGGTGGAAACAGAGGCGATGTACTCGTCTTCGCATTTTCCGGGTGTTGGTTGCAATTGCGAGGTGGCGGAAGTGGTCGCAGAGGGCGGATCTTTAGGCCGTGTGTTGCGCTGAGCTTGCTGTGGGAACTGGGTCGATCCTGGCTCTTCATTCTCAATTCAATTCGGAGAATTATGAATAGTTAAATTTGCTCTTGAGAACGTTTGGACGGCGGTATGCTGCAGAAAGTATAGGCCTGAATTTCTTCATCATTTTAGAAGCATTACCATTCCTCGCATAGAAGTCTCCTAAGTTTGTTCGGCTGGAGTTACGAGCGTGAGAATCTGCCGAATTGAATTTGGTGACTTTCAAGTGTCTATGAAGTTCGGGACTGCTCGAAGATTTCCATTTACTTTACTCTTGGGGACCGTAATTAGTTGGGTCTGAACTGATTGTCGGATTTCTTTTAGATCATTCTCCACCTGTTTATATTCTAACTCTTGTAAATCTAATATCTTCGAAGGTTATCATATTTCTGTATTACTCATCGTATTAAGGACTCGAGCTTGTAGGCTTCTGTGTTTTCTCGGAGAAAATAACTTGTTTATCCTCTTTGGCGAGTAGAGCTGAAAAGATTTTCTTTAATCAAATGCAACGCTTCCTCTTTCGTTCTTTATTTGTCCTGGTAGCGGTCTCCCACGTACTTGCGTCTCTCGGCGCCTTGGTAATATCCCCCTTACCATTCCATCACTATATCGTAAAAAGAAAGAATAAGCATCAAGATACAGGATTAATCGCTTCAAACGCGGTCACTGAGTAATAAGGACGTCCAATCGAACAGTTCATCATGGCTACCGGAATGTCTCATTGATTTTGGGTATTGTACATTTCAAGCAAATTACGCTTTCTCTTTCCAGTTAATGATCATGGCCGAAAGCATATTCCCTCTTGACAATGACACAGTCACAGCCTGCGTCTCTCTCAATACTTTTCTAGCAACTCCATTAATTTTACTTTCCATCGTTATCTAACGGGCAATCATTCTCATCTCACCTCATTCCGCATATTAACATATACCTTTACAAGCAAGCCACTCCTAATCGATACAACAAAGGTATCGTTTCGCCACAAGCCAATGCGATCCTTTTTATACTTTAGCACGACATATTTTTCATAACGTCATACACTGTCATTCACAATCGACCAAGAATTTCTCAAGGCTGGTTTGGCGTAAGAAATTGTTCAAGAGTATTCGAGAGAGTTTACACTCACGTTGCGCAATAATGTTACCATTGTAACAAATATTACTAATGGTCTTCAGTTGGTGGCTAACATTCGACCATTTTTCCTCCAATGGATTACCACGTTGATGGCATGTCATTTTCTGTTTTGTTCTTACGCTATCATTATTTATAAGAAGCTCAATTCATTCTGCTTACGGTCCGAAAGATGCTATATTGCTATCTCTTCGTTGTAGGGATGGGTATGAGTTCCGGGTAGCAATTCCTTACAGTGCACCTAAATGTTCCCATAATTAACATCTACCTACATTTGAAACTAGGCTTACTGTGTGGATATTCGCTTTCAAAGTTTTGCGATTATTCACATTTACGGTTGCGGGAAACCGCATCGGCCAACAGTCAGCCCTTTTTTGAACTTATCATTTTAGTGTCTTCACTTCTCTTTCAACTTCTCTGGTTGTTCTCTCTGCTGCTTTCTCTTATCAGCTTTCCTCTTTTCTGCGGTTGTGCTTTTTAATGGCAATCTTTTTCTCTGCGCTGCTCCTTTAAGGCAGCTTTACTCTTTCTGCTGCTTTTATATGTGCATCTTCTCTACTTCTGCCTGTGCGTCTTTAGCTGTAAAGCCTCTTTCTGCTGCTTAAATTGTGGTGTCGCAGTCTATTCTCATCTCTGCCGCTTCTCTGGCAGCTTTCTCTGGCCAGTCTTCGCTTCCCGCTTTCCTTCAAATTTGCTATCTACCTTCTCCTTTTATAATACATCTTCATAGACTAATACTATGTCCCTGTTAGAGAACCGTAGTTACTTGAGCAATTTTATGCTAGCGAAATTGTAATCCATAAGTAATGAGAAAGTACAAGCCAAACGTTCGCTATATTCACTTATCCATCAGAAAAACTATTCCGGTGACTTTAAGCCCCCCCAAATTAATTGTCCCACAAGATGGGACAGAATGTCATAAATAAAACGTGACAAATTCCCGGGGGTATCCTCTTTCTCTCAAAAAACACAAAAATAAAATTATATCAAATGGTGTTTTCATAGCGCGTCAATGATTTCAACAGATTCGTATGTAACCTTTCACTTCAGACACGAAGTACAGCGAATAATCATAAGGTCTTCAGATTCCAAACCATACTTCCAAAGTCGCAGGGTAATGGAATTTCTACGGTAATCTTATTAGTAGGGTCTTTCTTCCTTATGTAGGCTAAATCCTTGGCGAATACACAAATATGTATTAGTTTCTGTATTTCAGTAGAAAGACGCTTTCTCAATGGGTCGAAATATGACATACTTCAACTCAGTCACAAATACGACTTTTCTATATTCAATACGACTTCCCCTTCATAGTCCCTTTCTCTTGTACAATATCAACAATCCATTTCTGTAGTTATTCTCTTCTCCTCTAGTGGGGAAGTACTCACAAGACTTGGTTTACGTAATACTACTATCTCAATAAAGAAACAATATTCCAATCAATATGTCTATCTAAACAGAACTCAATAATAATCTAGCCATGTAGGTTCCTTCTGGGATGTCTTCACGTATTGAGTAGAGCCTCTTGATATCAGGTCTAAACGCCCAGCTGATGTTATCTCGCTTGATTTCAATGATATCGTAAAACAAACCCCGCAGAACCTATCTTCTAATGATGACAGGTACTCAACCCTCTACTGATCAGAGAAATCTCAAACACGATGTAATCGAAATATTCACAAGTGATAAGACCAAAAAGGCTAGAACCCCAGGAGAGAACCCAGGTAAATAATTAATATCTTCTATTTTATGATTCTAATTACCCATTACCGTTTATCTACGGATATTCACAGGTGTGTAATGTCACACTTGTGAGACTTTTCTTCCCCCACGAGACAATATTTATTATTCCAAAAATAAAAAATTAGTTCTTTTAAATATTTTCAAAAGTAATAAAATTTCTTATCCTAAAATTAATTCAAGAGTGAAAACTGTCCATCCTCCTAAAGGATTAAATCGGAATATTCGTGAGATAATAATTAATATGTGTTCTTCCAAACACCAACCTAATATATAAATTCTAAAACTCGTCTTGTCTATCTCTTTGACGGTATAGCTTAAATATTCAAATCTCGTATATTCTAAATAGACAGTTTACACAACGCACGTATCCTCATTAAAGAAAGAAAAAACAAGAGGTTTTGCTTTAATATAAACATTTTTAAAACTTCAAAGCATATACCCAATCCTCGTCATGGTAATTTCAATTATCATATTCAGTGAATTGTTTTACACAGAATTCAATGGTATTTCTATTCCAAAAGGTTGTGTTTCTATTCTTCATGCCACAACTTTTCCTTCTTAGTTAGTCTTAGTGATAACAACTTTTCCTAAGTGTGGAATCTTTCTTATTTCTTTTACTTCTTCTTTTCTAACTAATTGATGTTCTAGAACTCCTTCTATTTATAACAATTTCCTAAAGACTCCTTAATTCTTAAACCTTTGACTTATTAAGGACTTATACTTTAAAGATACTTCGTATTATCGTTATTCAATTTTAAGTTCGTTATATAGCTGATATTCAAATTATAAATCTTTCAACTGATATATCCATCACTTTAGACTCCTTTACCTGATATATCAAAATTATCTTAATTCTAACTTTTTCTTCTATAATTTAAGTTTAGATATTCATATTATACTTGCGTATGATAATGTTGCAGAAACTGATAACTTTGATATATTTTACCTCAAATATTACTTAATCCTACAATAGCATTGAATATATAACTAATATCTGACTACAAGAGAAGTTCTATACATCTCTTCTAAAAATGTCATACTATCTACCATCATATAAACTTTTCATTAATTAAGCCCTTGTATAAATTGAAATTGTATTTCTCCTTTCTCAGTTTTCTTTACAATTACTGATTTGATGATACTCTGAAATTTTCTATTTTTCATAATGAAAATAGATATGTCTTCCTCTCGCAAATCCTGCAACAGGCACGGGCGTTGCCTCTATCCTTCAGCAAGTTTTCTGTTATTTTCATAATTGCACCCATCGCGGTAACATCTTCAGCCGTGCGCTGAGGTTGCTGTTAACTTTCACCCTTCCTGCTTCATCTAAGTGTTCAATTTGGAAGATTGTGTAATTGTGCTTCTTGAGCTTTACTCTAAAAATTCTTCAGAGAATATCGTAGCCTGAATGTTGTCTTTCACATTTAGAGGAGCAGAAATTCGTCCTATAATTATGTGACTCTCTTAAGTTGTTCCTGATTACGACTTTAAATCTGCCGAAGAAATTTTTGACTTTTCATTCTGGTGGAAATCGACCGTTGCAAAATTCCATCGCTTTTCTTTGGAAAGGGTAATTAGTTTCTGACATTGTCGATTCTTCATTCCATCATTCTCCAATGTTTTAATTCTCTCTTGTAATCTTTCTTCGAGGTTTCATTTTCTGTATTCTTCTCGTTTAAGGACTCGCGTAGGCTTTCGTTTTCGCGGATTAACTTGTTTATTCTTCAGTAAGTGAAAGGTTTCTTTATCTTTGCCGCTGTCGGGCTGCTTTCGTATAACTTTATTTGATCCGGTAGCCGGTCAAATATTCCCCGTACTTGCGACTCTCGCGCCTGGTATTCACCATCACTAGATCGATAGGTGAGCGAGTGCGGAGAGTAGGTATCCGCTTCAACGCGTCCCCTGGGTAAAGCTAATAAGG
Source organism: Trachelipus rathkii (assembly GCA_015478945.1). Lineage (NCBI taxonomy): Eukaryota > Metazoa > Arthropoda > Malacostraca > Isopoda > Trachelipodidae > Trachelipus > Trachelipus rathkii. Next base: position 547 of record JABUQX010092193.1, on the reverse strand, counting down.
GCGTATCGACGTCAAATCCTCCGGGGGCTACGCGGGAGATGCTGCTCTGGGCCCTGTATTCGTCCAAATTTGTCAAATCAGCATTACTTGACTTTCTTTCTTTCCTAGTGAATTGAGGTCAGGGCCGAAAGCAGTATTGTCCCCTGCTTTGACAATTTGACACAAGGGTCAACCAGCCTGTCGTCTAGGCTGGGCAATACTTTTCTGAGCAACTCCAATTAAGTTGGTTTCCGATCCGGACTGACGGGCCAACATATTCACGTTTCTTCGGCGTTTCTATCCTGGTGGACGCAAAGATAAGCACTCCTGATAACAGGTTATACGATGTTCGCACAATGCCAATGCGCATCCTATTATCTTTGCCGACATGGAGTTTACATATTAACGTTCCTACAGGGCGGTTGTCGATCATCACGCCGATTTCCAAACTGATTGCTAGATTTGTCGTTCGGGTATATCAACTCCGTTGCGCATATAGTTACCTATGTCAGCTCTTTTACGGTATTAGGTATCAGTTTGTTCTCTTTCGATCCTTTCTCCTCCCACC
>JABUQX010092192.1:40000-55178 GCA_015478945.1 Trachelipus rathkii | reverse complement strand
TGTCATATATATATATATAGTGTGTTTTGTTTATATATATAAGATAATATATATATATACTATGCCATTCGTGTTCTTTAGAATATATCACTAATTCCTACCCTTTGTTTCACAATCTCCTCAGACATGCCTCGTATATAGAATTATGGTAGACGTTCTAAAGGACTTTTAAAACTAAATGGAAAAGGGCGGATTTAACATCCGAACTGTTAAACATGGCTTTTGAAAGAGTCATTGTTAGAGTGCTTTGGAAAAAAAATTCGAAGCGAAGCAAACAAGAGAGACACGAGAGAGGAGGTTGCAAGATTTTCTTGTTGCCATAAAGAAACACTAGATGTTTCTAAATAAAAATTCAAATACTGGTCAATAATTAATTCTTATGAAACAAGCTAGGAGTGAACTACAATTAGATTTAGTTAAATTAAAAACAGTATGACCAACATAATGACTACCATAATTGAGGGAAACGTATGATGTTTGGAGATGAAGAGAAGAATCGTAAAATGCTTCCAATTATTATGAATTAAAAAAAGCCTACTGAGTTTTGAGTTGCATTTAAAAAGGACTAACTTTTACATCTTAACTCAAATCTTGATGTTAAGTTATATATTCTTTGAGAAAATTTACTATTTCTCGGAAGACTTGTTCTTTTAAATTATATGGAAACACTTCAAAAATAATAATTCAATAAAAGTTTGTAAAAATTTTAATAATACCCCATCTCTGTGAGCTGAAAGATGCTTTTATAGATTAAAAAGAATAAAACCGTTATTCGGATTACAATGGGACAAGATAGACTGAAATATTCTCTCTTATCTTATAATTTATATTTTTTTTTTTTTATCATCTTTAGAGCTTATATGGCAAGTCAAAAAACGACAAGAATGGACTTCAGCTTACAAATTCTATATATCTTTATATATATATCTTATTTTCTATTTATTTTAAATCATTTCGGAATAGAACACTTTTTATATATAATTGTGCTACTCGACGAAATAGAATAATTGCCGAGGTGGCTACTTTCTATATATTATGCGATATTTAGTTGTATTATTATACAAGTATATATTAGTTGTATATAATAATATATATTATATATATTTTTTATAATAAGTTATTAATTAATTTAATATAAATATAATATTTGTATATATGTTACCGTTCGACTAACAAAAGGCTATGTAATGCACAACTGGAAGGGTCATAATTCTATATTGAAACAATCATACTAATTATATATGGAAAACAATACAATATAATAATAATAATATAATAATAATAATTAATAATAATAATAATAATAATAATAATAATAATATTGTGAAAATAATATTAAAGCTATGCATGAGAAAATACATTATTTTAAGTACCGGATAATGGGAATAAGTGTTTATACTTGAATGAATAAGGTATTGGAAAGAAAAGAGGCGTGTATAAAAAGGTTTAATAGGATTTATAATAGATAATATAAGGATATAATAAGACCCCAAAGTTAATAGTCAATATAATATATACTATCAAAATAGGATTATGTAGATAACACGAGATTCAAATATGATACACAAGAGCTAGGTTTAGCAATGATCGTACCTTGCTGCTATTCGAGGGCAAAGGTTACACTGAAGATAGATTGAGCATTACGTTTGTAACAAAATCACTGAAGCTCACAAAAATAAATTTTGATAATAATTTTGCGAATGTTTATAATGAATACAGGTTTTTGGGACGTTATAGAGGAGCGGTTCCAGAATGCGAAATGTCGTAGTTCTAATTTTTTTTTACTCAGATCAAACAGATGGGCACTAGGGATTTGTAATATATTATATTTATATTAGAGGTAGCGGAAGTTATATGCTCCCCTCGAACATGTACGTTTAAATCGGACACTGGCGGAAAGTACTCCATAACGCTATTTAAACGAGGGTGGACAAGGACGGTAAGTTTTGGAGTAGGAGTAGGGTTCGGATCGAGGAATCGGTATTGGAGCAGATTAGTTGCTCTGTCTCGTCGAAAAGAGTGGCAGATAGGCGTGAAGCTGGCAAAGGTCAGGTTCGGTTGGATTATACCAGTGATGAAAAAGGCAGAATGGGCATGAAATTCTAGAGTGCTGCGAAGTAGAGGGTAGATGGAGCGGGTTGCAGAAGGTGGAGAAAGAGTGGTGGAAGAAGCGGAATCATGTTCGAAATAAGTTCCGGTTGATCCTATCAACGGGATATTCTGCTTTGCTCCCCTTCTGTAAAGTGAAGTACTTTCGATAGCGTTTTAAGACGAGGAAAGGTCGTCATAGCGGGCTTGCAAAGGACTACGGTGTGAGTCATGCCGAAGTCTCCAAATCTGCAGGCATGTAGGTTGGACGGAGAGGATGACGTGGCAAAGATGGCTTCCATGCCTCAGTACACTGACGGAAGGCGGCCAGGAAGGTGCTGGTTCGTAGTTTTGGAGAAGGAGGATAAACTCACCAGGTATCGGATGTTGACGCCGTATACGACTCCAGCATTGAAGCACTTTGAGGTCTTCTTTGACGAAGTCTGATACGATATATCTATTATTCGATCTCGGTTCCATGGCCATAGAGAAGCTTTCACTTGCCGGTGGAACTGCTGCGTGTTCTATCTTATATCTATTAGATTCATAATGTCCTCCAAATGGTGAGACTCAAAACTGCTCCCTGGTCTGTGGACACGGTTCGAGGGAGATACCAAACCTTGCTATCCAGTTGTACATAAAAATGCTTATCGCTAGAAGTATCACGCACGGGATGGCTTATCTACCCTCAGTGTATCGTCTAGCAAGTTAATAATATGTACTATTGTATGTTATATTCCGACTAAATCAATATTTCTTCTATTTTTCTATATATATATATTCTGAGGTCCAGTGTCTGTGCGACGTTTTGGATCTGTTTGATTCGATATATCATCGTTGCTTCTGTCCTCTGTTTAACATCCTTTAGTAAGGACTTCTCTATCTATATTATATATCTTTCCTTTTTTGGTGCGACACGTCGTAATGGTGGTGAAATCACCTTCTCTGACATGTCGTACTCTGGACGAGATGTGGCGAAGAGACGCGCTAAACAAGGCGGAAAAACCAAAATTCTTACAGTTCTGAATCGTCGTAAGACGAAGCACTAGGAAAAACCTAACTCTTCGAGTTTGCTTCTTCTATCTATATTCTATATGAAAGGGATTAGCGTATTCGCGATAGAAGCATCCAGGAAATGTTGTCTTTTCCTTGTTTATTTTATTCTAATTATCCGTGTTTGTGAATTGAGCAATAAATTCAAGGTGACGGGCTTCACGAGGACTGTTTACACTGTGGGCTGTAATGGCTGCGTGTTTGGTAAATGATCAGTAACTATTATTCCCGACCTTCTAATGAATTAACGGAATGTTTAATAGCTAAATTAAATTGCAAGATTTCCACTCCAAACGCGCATACCTTGTTTCAGGCGGCTGAAACTTTTTAGAAAGAAAGCTAAAGGACGCCATTCGTTATCAATAAATGTGTAGGACGCACCTTGCCGCGAAATTAAAGAATGCGTCAGTGTTGATTCTCTTTTTCTTGAGGTGATGTAGATAGATAGCTTGGAAAAGCAATTGGCTTCCAATTGATGCGGTGAGCATTAGTTGCTTCGTCGTCCACTCTTACATGACATGCGGGAACCTTTAAAACCCCGGTGGATGCCTTAAGAACGGCCGGTGATATGTATTAGTAGCAGCGGACGGATGAAACGAATGATTTAAAAATTTCACCATCCCTAAGAACGACGAATTGACGCTGTTTTACGGGTTCGAAAACACGAATGGCTGCCACACGATCCTCAAGAAGACGTATACCTTCGGCAGAATGTCCGAGAAAAGTTAGGGAGGAAACTCCGAATTCACATTTGGAAGAGTTGACACATGACCAAATTCTAAGTCTGGTAAAACTTGCCTGAGATGTGAAGTATGTTCTTCCGGAGAGGCACTGGCAATCAATAAGTCGTCTATGTAGGCGAAGACGAAAGGTAAACCGCGTAATACTGAGTCTAGAAGACGTTGTTTTCGTAAACACGAATGGCGTTCGCAAGAAATTCGTAAAGACCAAGGGAGTGATGCATGGCGCTTATAATGTTCTCCGGATTGCACGGAATTTGAAAAAATGACTGAAATTAAGTCATATTATTATGCTCTTATGTATATCCTGTAAATGAAGGGTACATTTATAGGCGTCCGGGGCGTGTTGCATTTAGACAGCGATAATCGCCGGTCGGGCGATCCCATGGGTTTGGATTATTATCTTATTTATTTTTAATTTATTATTATATTATTATTTCTCTAGAGTAGATTCAAACCTAAGCTTGCTGCTTGGATTTATCGTGCCAATTTAGAGAATGGAGGTCTCCGGAAGTTTCAATGTCAATGAACACATATTGTTTCACAGGAGGAAATTGGGACGGAGAAGGAAGCTCCTGAAAATCTTATATAAAGATCAAAATGTGTTATTAGATGAGAAAGATGTAGCCACTGATGGAAGCAACCACGATACAAAGCAATGAAAAGGAGTCTCAGAATCTATATAAGTATTATCATCTTATATCTATTTCTCCATATAAGTCACAACGAACGAGCGTTAATTTGGAGTCGTTTGTACCAAAGTGTTAATGGTGTGCCATTGCAGCGACGTAGGAGCCCGATGGTTCTGGGCATGAGTTTTCCGAGGATGAACGAGGGTCAGCTGAAGAATTGAGCTCCCACTATCTTACGAGAGTAGATGTATATATAGCGCGAAAGTAAGTTAGACGCTTTTTTGAACCACCCCGGAGCGTGTTTACGGAGTGGTATTTGAGTTTAAATTCCCGAAAGTGCAAGGCTTAAGACATGACCGAGTTCCTCCAACGCTGATGATTTCGACAAATTACCCTGTGTTTTTATTTATCTATATACTTTATATCTCTTATAAGCCTAGAGAATTCACAGGGAAGAGGCGAATTGACGCTGTTTCTATCTATAGCATGGGGACCAAACGACTCATTTAACCTCTCATTCCGTCGTGACTTATATGATTCACGAAGCCGACGTACGTTTTTTTCCATCACCGTCTTGTTGACTATAAACCACAACGTCTATATTATTTTTTATGTCGTCCATCAGTGATACACTTTCTCATCTAATAAGTTTTTGAATCTTTATTAATCACCGATTTTCCAGAGTCTCTATCTCTATATATTGTTATTTATATTGTAATTATCTATAGAAAATGAAACTCAAAACAGCAAAGCTAGAGTTTGAATCTCTCTTAAGAAGGGCATTATCCTGACCGTTCAGAGTCGTATATTGCCTCTCCTTCATATGGTCGCAAAACCAATGGAATCTCGTTCCGACCGCGATTATCGCTGTCTAATGCCATGGAGTTTGTACCCGGCGCGAGCCGGTTATAATGTTACCCCATTTACGATGTGTCTTCTTGCTGTACCATCTTCTCAGAAATTTATTTCCTATATATCAATCTGGGACGACATTCATAAGACTGCCATTATCACTTCCTTCGGTCTTTACGAATTTCTTCGAACGCCATTCGGTTTAAATGCTAGTCAATCATTCCAACGTCTTCTAGACTCAGTATTACGCGGTTACCTTTCGTTCTTCGGACCTACTATATATCTTTTTGTGCCAGTGCTCTCCGGAAGAACATACCTCACATCTCAGGCATTTTTTACCAGACTAAGTGAATTGGGTCTGTGTCAATTCTTTCCAAATGTGAATTCGGAGTTTCATCCCTAACTTTCTCGGGACATGATCTTATCTTCTATTACTCCTCTTGAGGCTCGGTGCACCATTCGTATTTCCGGAAGACCCGTAAAAAACAGGGTCAACTTCGTCGTTTCTTAGGATGGGGTAGTTATTATCATCGTTTCATCCGTCCGACTGCAAAAATCTTCTTTCCTCTTCCACGCATTCTTAAGCTCCAGTAAGGTTTTTCTGCTGTTCTGGTCACTGTAGATTGGAACGCAGAACATAACAATGCCTTCCCGCCATCAAGCGAAGCCCTGGCCTTTTCCTGTTTACTTATATTTCCATCCGACACAGCCCCGACTAGAATCAACACTGACGCTTCAGATTTCGCGATCTGCTTACATTAGTAACAACAATTTATGATAAACAATGGCTCCATACTTTCTTTTCTAAAAAGTTCAGCCCCTGAACAATGTATAGCGCGTTTGGAAGGAACTATTCTGCAATTTACTTAGCATTAAACACTTTCCGTTTACTTGTGATTTGAAGGTGTCGTTTTTATTTGTAACTGATCATTTACCCATCCGCATGCCATTACAGCTTCCACAGTTAAACATTCCCTCGTGAGGGCCGTCACCTTGAATTTATTGCAACAATTCAGCGCGATATGCGCCAGGTTATATAAAGAATATATATTCCTGCCGACTGCATCCGAAATTACGCTATCTCCCTTTACCAGACATTGATTGTGTTTGAAATGGCTCCGTCTACAGCAACCGAGAGATGTTTTCCTAGTGCTTCTCTACGCATTCAAACTTTAAATTTTGGTTTTCCGCCTTTGTTATGCGATGTCTCTTCAGTACATCCGGTCTCTCAGGATGAAATTTGAAAGTGTTTCATTTATTTTTATAAGTAGTCAAGTCAAATTAGGGCATTTTCGTCTGGCGTCCTTACTAAAGGATTGTTAACATTGGACAACCAGTTCAACTGTCAAAAAATCCAAAGTTGCACAGGAACACACGTCGCACTCTCAGCAATTTATTCCCCCTGTGAGCGTTGACCAGAGTGCAATATGATGTAGTCGGCCCTTTCCACCCTCAAATGGTTTCACACATATTTAACTGCAATAGACCATAGCACTCGAGGGTAGAAGCCTTCCTTGTCGTCTGATACTTCTAGCGAGACCAATGCTCAGGCATTTTGTACAAGCTGGTATCTCTTATGTGGTTTTGGTACTTCCCTCGACCTTGTCCACAGACCAGGGTAGGCAGTTTGAGTCTCACCTTGGAAGATTCATTATGCTTTAATCGGCTCTAAGCGCCTCGCTCTTGCAGCTATCACCCGCAAGCTCCCAAGGCCTCATAGAACGTTTTCCACCGCAGCTGAAGCTCTCTTTGGCCATGGAACACCGGACAAATTGTCCGAAACTGTGCTGTGTTTCACCTACTCGGTATCGAATTCGACAAGAAGACCTCAAATGCTCCACTGCTGAGCTCGTCTACGGCTCCACCATCCGAATACGCTGGAGTTATCCTTCCTTCTCCCAAAACTACGAACCAGCACACCTTCCTGGCCCGCCTCGTCAGTGCCGAGGCATGGAAACCATCTTTGCCACGTCATCCTCCCCGTCCAACCTACATGCCTGCAGATTTGGACACATGCTCTCACGTATTAATTCGGCATGACTCACACCGTAGCCTGCAAGCCCGCTATGACGGACCTTTCCTCGTCTTAAAACGCTTATCGAAATAGCGTGTGCGAGCTATATTTATTCTATCAGAAAATATCTCCTTTAGTATGATCAAACCGGCCTCTATTCGAACATATCCCGTCTTCCAACACTCTTCCTCGCCTCTGCACCCGCTCCATCTACCTTCTACTTCGCAAGATAAATATCGACTTATGACCATTGCCTTTACATCAACTTGTTCTCCAACCGAACCTGAACCTTTGCCAGCTCCCTCAGCTGTTGTCACTCTTTTCGCCTTATATCCTATCTCCGCCTCCTGCTCCCAAATACCGATTCCTCCTCGAAACCCGACCCCCTTACTCCAACCTTACGTCTTGTCCACCTCTTATTTCTATTTTTTTTTACCCTTGTCCCCCAGTGTCTATGTGCACTTGATCCTCACGACGTTTCCTCTGTTCGGAGGAGCCATTTACCTCGCATCTTCTTTCATCTTGTCGTCCTTCTTCTTCACTACTCCTTAATTTTCTATCTCGCCTCTATCAAACATTTCTGAACCGCTCCTCTATAAACGGCCGAATATACTATCTATATCTTCGTATTTTCTATTATCATTTTATTTCTTTGAGCTTCATATTTTCGTTACAAACGTTCAGTGCCTCAATTTCTATCTTCAGTGTAACCTTTGCCCTCGAATGCAGCAAGGTACGTGATTGCTAAACCTAGCTCTTGTGTATCATATGTTATTATTTTGGCATGCTTAATTAGTGAAAAACATCCATATAAAATAATCTATTATACATTATTATTCTCGTACATTTAAATAACCTTTTATAAATTATTGGCTATTAAAAAAGATTTACGTTCAAAATTTTATATATTTTATATTATAGTATACCTAATACAAATGTCAAATAAATGAAATGAATTCTCAGCATAACTTAATATATTTTCCACCAATATTATTTTATATTATATTAATTATTATTATTATTATTTAATTATTTTATTATATTATATTATTGGTGAAGCTTTTTCAGTATATAATATTTATATGTTTCAAAATATATTATTTGACCAAAGTTTGTGTCATTACCTCAGCCTTCTTCCGTTACGCTTTTTTGATAGTATTATATATATATATTTATATTAATATATATATATATATAAATATATATTTTATTAAATATATATAATATAGTTTATATTATATATATATATATATATCGCTTTTTTACGAAACGTATGCTTTTTTTAGTCATGATGCTTACTCGTACTTTCTTAAGGGGAGTTATTTATAAAAAAGGTTACCTATTGCGAATGATTTAAGGAAAATGTAGCATTATGAAAATCCGCATTAACGTCGGCTTTAAAGTATTTTGATCAATTTGTAGCTTAGAGGCTTCTTTGTATATTCTATCACAAGATTTGTCAATAAATAACGAGATATCTTTCTCTCATGCCAATTGCAACGAGGCTTCTATTTTATGCTGATAGTCTGATGTTGTCTCTAAAAGCATCTTTCAGCTTCAACAATGACATGGAGTAGTTATTAAATTTTTAGCAACTTTAATGTCTTCAAAAGTGTTATCTTATATATATATATATATTATATATCCTATAGAATTTCTTCAAAATAATATAACTTCAAGTTCAATTGGTCTCATTGATAAAATAGAGATAAACAGTAGTCTTTTTTATGCAATCATACTCAGTAGCTTTTTTAAATTCTTAGTATGAAGCATTTAAAAATCTCTCTCATTCAATCTCACAAACAATCATACGTTCCCTCATTTAAGGTAGTCATTTATGGTGGTCATACTTTTATAATTGTAAACTAAATCAATTTATTCACTCATAGCTTTTTATGAGAATTACGTCTGTATTCTTGATTGATTATATGAAAAATTACGTTTCTATATTATGGCAAAAAACCGGTGCGCCCAATACAAAAGTCTGCAAACCTCGTACCTCGTGTTACTCCTTGTTTGCTTTCGCTGCGATTTTTTCAAAGCCTCAACAATGACTCTCTATGGTTCAAATCAATGTTTACAGTTCGGATGTTTAAATTCCATCTTGTTTTAACAGTCAATTCCATCTATTACAGAGCAATCTTCGAGGAGATTGTGAAAAAAAAAGGCTTGAATGGCAATTCTCATTCAATTTCCAACTTTTGGAATGTTGATATATAATATATATATAATATATATAATATATATAGTTATATTATGATTATATAATTGATATTTTGAGGATATATATATATTATATATAATAATATATATTTTATATTTTTATTAGAACGCTTCGGCGCAGGAAGTGAGTCACCGCCTCTTCATACGAGAGACGCTGTTCCAAAAATCCCTCCGCGTTTAGCATTGGGAGTTTTATCTCACCTGGGGGCAAGAATTAAATAAAACTGTTAGTTTCATTTTCCTATAAGACCATATAGAGAATGGGTATTTTTTTAATATATAGATATATAGATATATATATTTTGGTATATATATACTATATATATATATATTATATAAATAAAGTATATATATATTATATTTATATAATTATATATATATATATATATATATATATATATATATATATATATATATATTTTATGGTATATATATATATATATATACGGAAATGTATATAATTTATATATATCTATACTTATAATAATAATTATAAGAGTATATAATATATATTAATATATTTATATATATTATATATATATATATAAATAAATAATATAATAATAATAATAATAATAATAATAATAATAAGATAATAATAAAAATATAATAATATATAATAAAATATAATAAAATAATGATAATTAATAATAATAATCATAGTATACATAATTTTCTTTTTTTTTAATAACATTAAATAAAAATTTAAAAAATAATAATAATTAATAATATAATAATAATAATAATATAATAATAATAATATAATAATTAGATACTACGACATATAGATCAAGCTAATCGCTCCAAACTAGTATAATTTTATTGTATCACTGCCAGACGTATTATTTTTACATGACTATAGAAGATTGGAGCGAAAACGATTTCGCTCGCTCGCACGCTTCTTTTTATAGATATAATATCAAAAATAACTACTACACTGATACGAGTATAATTTATTCCATTTTCTGTATTATTGATGAACCATCGTCACGTTTTCTCCTTATTACAAAAACGTTTTAAAATTGCACTTCAATAAATTAATTTCGAGTAGATGAAGAGAGTAATGGTTTTTAACTGAGTTTATAATCAGAAATATGCTAATTAATTAAGAACGGCGCTCCATCGCTCTATATCGTCTATAGCGGCATGATTTATTATATTAGTAGTTTTTTTTGACTATAATTAATATATATATACATATATACTATTTTATTTGTATATGTATCTATATATATAATATATATCCATTAGCAAATATTCAATAAATATATTTATGTTTCGAATATTAGGGAAAATCTCTTCAGTAAACTCCGCGTTATATATTTTATGTATATAAATATATATATATAATTTTTATAATAATATATTATATATCATTTATTTTTAATAATATATATTATTATATGGTGTGTTTTGTGGTGTGCATGTGTAGGTGTGTTGTTGTGTGTGTGTGTGTTTGTGTGTTTGTGTGTGTGTTTGTGTGTGTAGGGGTGTGTATGGTTGTGTGTGAGAAAAAATAACTTCTGATACAAATGTGAGATTCCTAGTGAATTCTTATTTTGCTTATAGAAAGGCATAAGAGTTTGGTATCTATACTCAAAATTCCATCGGCCCCTAATTCCAAATGTATTTTATTTTTATAGTTATAATATATATTATATATATAATAGATATATATATTTATTTCTTTTTTTTTTATAATTATATATAATATAATATAATTTATATAATATTAATATATAAATAGTATTATATATATATATATATATATAGGTATTATAATTATATATATATATATAAGATTATTATATATGTATATATAATATTATTATTATATATATTAATATAAGTGAGGATTTTATATTGTATATATTATTTTATCATTAAATATATAATATATATATATATATATATTATAGTTTTGTATAAAGCTCTATCGTTTATTTCTCTTTTGAACGTTTATAAAATAGTAAACTTCCCGAATTTCTTTATTATATGGTAATATTATTATATATTGATATATTATATATATATATAACTATATATATAAGGTATATATATATATAATATATATGGGGTTAAGCTCAAAAGATGTTTGTTGTCTATATACATTTAGCGACCATCTTATCTCATATGACATATCTGTTAAAAAAAAATTTATAAAGTTTATATATTATTATAATAAAATGTAACAATATGGAAAATTAGAAATAGAAATAAAATATAAATTAATATTTTTTTTATATATATTTTTATCATATATTATATATCTATATAATATAATATTTTGATATATAGATATATATAATATTATATATATTATAATATATAATATATATATAATATATATTATATATATATATATATATATATATATATTATTACCTCTTTACCGAAGTATATTTAAGCACCATTGCCTACAGGCGGTGGCAGAAGCAAAATTATATATTTAAAAATTTTTAGCAGTAGGAGTTTCATTGTCCTTGGTATCAACGCGATGAGATCCTTCTTATGATCCCAGTGTGTCGAGACATTTAATTTTAATGGCCAGAAAATATAATTACACAGTAGTGTCAATTTTTTCATTTAATTCATAACTAGGATTTTTAACTACATATTTACATGAAATTGAAATGTTTGGATCTTTTTGTATATTTGTGTAAATTTTTTTGTTTGAACTAGTTGCTTGTTTTAATATTTTGTGAATATTAATGTTTTTTTTTTTTCTATATTATTTATTATAATATTCCAGATCTGTAATTTTTTATACTTATTTCGTTTCAATTGATCTTCTAAATAGTTCTTAAATATTGTCATAAATATATCCCTTATAATTACATAATCTTTCTTCACAGAGCAAAAGTTGCATAAGAAAGAGCCAAGATGGTACCAAAGTTTTTATATCTTTTATATTATGTATAATTCCCGAGAGAGACATGACGAAGATTTCTGCGGTATATAGGAAGTCGCTGCGACTATTTAGTGAGTGTGTAGAGTAGATATTAATGTATAATAGAAAAGAAACAAACTTTTTTTTTTTTTTTTTTTTTTCAAAAAATTAGAACCAAATAAATTTTGAGGAAATATAGTATGAACGTCAGGCATTATAATCATAAGACACAGTTAAGGAGAAAAATATAATTTCTACAACACAATTTTCTCTATAAATAGTTCTATAATTATTTAGTGATAACAGAATTCATTATAACTCTGAACACAGAAGCTGTTGCTAGCCATCATTTTGTTTTGTTACCAAAATTACTTTTTCTCAGCAAATGATGTATATGTAAACTATATATAATAATAATATATATATTATATATAGTTATTAATAGGTTATTTTTATATAATATATATATAGAAGCTACTATTTATACTTATATATATATATATATAATAATATTATGGCTGAAGTTAGAGGAGTCTGTAAAGACATATGCATGATGTCATTAGAGTGATTTACAAACTCTTGCGAGGCTTATTGCAACTTCCTGTACTAACCTTGAAATACCTTGGATGCTCTACTCCAACCCTTATGTACTCCATATATTATTTGCACTTCTCCCCATTGGGAGAAGACCCAAAGAGAGAGCTGAATTGTTTTTTTGATGCCTCCAACAAGGCCCCGACTAAGGCAAGCTCGAGGATAAAGGTTAGGCGTCGAGCAAGATGTCACATTAGATTAATGTCAGTCGCTATATGTTTTATTATAAGCGAGCTTATGTCCTATCTATTTGATTCATTATCAAAAATTGAAATCTTCATCTTGTCAATATCAAATCCACGATAGATAAAGCCACTACAGACTAAAATTCTATTATTCAAAATTCCCACCGGGCATTTATGTCTTCATATTATTGGATGTTAATAGATTTAACCTAATTCTTTTGTTACCCCAGCCTATATCTATTCTATATATGCCCCTAATTGAGTTCAGATTATTGTTGCTATTGCTAAATTTCAAATGTCTGAAAAAAAAGTGCTATATAAGTCTTTGTTTAATAGAGAAATGTTTGTTGTTGAAAGAAGTTTTATGGTGTTTAACAACGGAAGAAAATAATGATTAATAAATTAATATAATAAGCAATTATTTTTAAGACTCCAGGTAGGACCGCCACAACATTGTGAAATCCTTCAACAAATTCCCATTTGCCATTATTTCAAGGCTGTTGACTCAATCGACTCACAAAATAGTAATAACGTTTAGGTCTCAGCTTTCTATACCAAAACGATCACCCAAAAAGACCAGCAAAGCTCCTTGGAGAAGTAAAGGAGAAACCCCTCTCACCCAACTGATCCCAATCTCCAACGACAAAAACAAACACCTCCCGCCCAAGGAAGAAAGCCTCACAAACGCAAGCACCCGCATACCCAACCCGCAAAAATTCAAGTCAAGTCTTGGTCCGTAAACTCCCAACCTTTGATATATCGATCAGAGATGTCGATAGGATCTATACATTATCTATATAAAAATAAAGTTTTGTGTAAACAGAAAAAAATTCAGATTAATAATAGAATTTTCTCTTGCTCTTCATCGAATATCCAATTAAAAGGAAGCCTATATATATATCTTTAAAAGCATAAATAACTACTTATCGCATATCAATATCTACAGGAATCAATGAAAGCGAAGGAATTACCCAGTGAGTTCATGACTCGAATCAAGAAAAAACAATGAAAAAGAATCTGCTAAACCTCCACCCAAAATCTTCAGCTTTGGTAAAGAAACTCATCTCAGCTACCTCTCTGTCCTTATATATATAATTATCCACAGCTAGCAACCGAGCCGACGAGAATTAAAATCAACAACTTCGAAACATATGATCACTCGGCAACACTGAACGACAGTCGTGGAAATGTAGGTCACAACAAAAAGGCCGCCTTTTACCCAAAAGTTCATATCATCAACCCCCCCCCTTTCTAGTGGAAAGGGCTTCAAAATAAACTTAGAAAATTCTAGTGCTGGTGAAAGTAATAACAATTATTTAAATAATACAAACTCTCTTAACATTAAAAATAATAATAGTCAAAATACTACTACTACAAATAATAATAATAATAATAATAATAATAATAATAATAATAATAATAATAATAATAATAATAATAATAATAATAATAATAATAATTAATATTAATACTAATGGCAATAATAACAAAAACAATATTAATAACAAAAATGATATAAATTATCAGGACATTGAACAAACAACCATTGCTAAAAATTATGGAAAATATAAATCAAAATTCTGCTTTAAGAAAATAATAAAAATGCTTGTAATAAAATCATGTAAGGGCGAGAACCCAAAATAGGGCAAGCCTACCGCCATTACAAACAAACAGAAAGCCCTTCGCTTGTTAACAAATTCTACTGTAAGCCAAAATGGAAAGTATTGAGTGTTTCCCAATTATTGACATGCTTATCTCCTCTAATATCTTTTGTTGGCATGCAAATTATTCAATTTTTATATAATAAATTACTGTTAAGGCAAATTTCAAGTGTTTCAAATAATATGTTGGTTGAGATGGACAAAGCCGACAAGTCAGGAATTTCCCTTCTCCCGTAAAAATTATAA
>JABUQX010092192.1:32500-35000 GCA_015478945.1 Trachelipus rathkii | reverse complement strand
GTCAGTGGAACAAATCAAAACCCTCGAAAATTATTAAAACACCTTATACTTTACAACAAAAAATATACAATCAGAAGACTTGACTGCAGTAAATTTTTTATAATGAGAACGGATTTAGCAAATCACAAATAAATTCCATAAAAGAAGGAAAGAATGTTATAACTGAAAATAAAATACTTTGTCGGCCATCTTTTTAGAATCTTTCCAGAACTGAAGATCTGATTTTAAAGCTAGATTTCTTTGTGAACAATGACTTAAAATGATAAAGGCTTATCGAAACATAATCTGTGTCGGATTCAGAAAGATCAGCAGTTTTTCAGGAATCCGCCCCTGTAGAATTTTGTTCAGATGAGATGAAAAGTCAAATTTGACAGATAGATGTATAAATTGGAGCATGCAGGAAAGCGATTGAAAAAAACTAAAAAATCAATCTACTAGTAAAAGACATTTCAACCTTAAATATCTTCTAAGAAAAATAAAAGGAGAATTCCTTAATGTCATTAGATGAATAGATGAAAATTCGACCGGAAATCAAATTAACAGTAAATAGACAATCAATTGCCTATCCTAAAATTTGCAAGATGCGGCTTACACAATAACAGCTTTGCCTCCTATCAAGTGAATGTGAGAGCTGTATTTTCTCCGTATTAAAAAAATAAAATCGCTTGATCTAAGCATCGTTAAAGGAGATTTTATTCATGAAGTTTTATTTTAAGAACAATATTTTTTGAAAAATTTATATTGTAATTTAGTCAGGCAGTTCAAAGAGAAATATTTTAAAATTTAGGAAGAAAGCTGATGGTATTATATATATATATATATATATATATATATATATAATATATATATAGATATATATATTATATATATATATTACTATATTAATATATATATATATAATATATTATATAACCACGGTTATATATAATACACTGTATATATAGTATATATATATATATATATATATAATAATATATATTATATATATATATATAAATAATATATATAAATAATATTATATATATATGTATATATATATATAATATATATTATATATATATATATATATATATATATATATTATATATAATATATATAATTATTATATATATATATATATATATATATACATATATATATATATGTAGCACTCCATTATAACTGTAAAAAATTATTTACCATGTCTGGAACTTTTCCCGTGATCGAAGGATTATTTTTGATCTTTTTTAGAAATTGAATCCCTTTCGAGAACTATTTTTCTGCATTATCTGCAGACAGTATAGAACGGAAGAGTTTCCTATAACCACAACCGAGTTCTTCCAGGAAGAGACTGCAACGTTAACAAGGGTGTGTACCTCGGTTATAGAGTCATCGGGATAGCTCATATTGGTGTCGGAGTAGGTTTCAGACTCACTAGCGTATAACTGAAGCAAGTCAGTATTAGGCTGAGTGTGGAAAGGCAGCGTAGATGTAGGAGTGGAGTCACCATTCTTTTACGTTCGCTTGGGTTGTGGGCAGAACGGCGAGCAAGCGAGTGAGGCCCCTTACACTGAACGGTGTCCGTTTCCTTCAAGAAGTCCGCAACACGATATTGAAATGAATACGAACGTCTGGTCGGAGAAGATTCACCTTTAGATGGGTGAACAGGACCAAGAAACGGCACGTCGTTATGCTTCCCTAGGGAAATAGAAGCAAGTCGTTTCCTAGAGATGGTGGGTGTAATAAGGGTCAGAGGTCATACATGGATGCTTGTCGACGACCATAGAAGAGATATCATCTAGAGTTGAGGATGATGGAGAAAGAAAAGTGTGGATCGCAGCAATGTGAACCTCATGGGATAAAGAATTGCTCGTCGACTTTGGAAGTCGAGTGGTAGTACGAACCATTGTATGAAACGTGGTAATAGCAAAATAAAATCTAAATGCATGCTTATTACTATTACTATTATTACACCCAGACCACACTTACCTTTTGATCTTAAATTGGGCGCTATGGTTATAGAAAGATTCAGACATTTCAACTATCTTGGTTTAATATTGCAAGATAATTTGTGATATGGCAGGTATATCTCCTTTGTTGCCTCTAAATTGGCCGGAGGTGGAGGTGTGGTTTACACATTACGTGAAGCTATATCTTTAAAGACCATGCGAATGCTACATTTTCCCATTGCCTATCCTCATATTAATTTGCATATACTTGCTTGAGGGGCTCAAAAATTTTCTCAGACACATTTAAACCTGATCTCCCTAAACTACAGAAGCCCTAAAAATTTCATGCTGATCGGATCACCAGAAAAAAAATATGACAATATTTCATCTTTTTAAAATCATTTTTAGTTGGGTTAAGAAATCGACCATTGCTGAGATCTGTTTTCAGATATCAAAAATGCGCACAATACTGGTTTTGGTAATAGACTCATCTTTGTATAGTTCAAATTTCAAGCAATTTTGACAAATTACCAGAAAAAAAGTAACGCAATTTTTCATTTTCAAAACCAAAA
>JABUQX010092192.1:7500-25000 GCA_015478945.1 Trachelipus rathkii | reverse complement strand
TATATATATATATATATATATATATATATATATATATATATATATTTTATATATATATATATATATATATATATATATATATATATATATATATATATATATATATATATATATATATATATATATATATATATATATATATATATATACTACATATATATATATATATATATATATATATATATATATATACCCAATACCGAATATTCGGCTAAAAGTATTCGGCCGAATACCGAATATTCGGCCGAATAATCACTTCGCTATTCGGCCGAATAGTTATTTCAAAGTTCGGTCATCCATTTAGAGAATAAGAAAAATAAGAAAAACTTGCACCAATCAAAAAAAGGTGAAATTTTCTTGGATGGACTTTTGTAGCAGATATATAGTAATTCGGAGGTGCTGATTCCATATATATTCTCGGATTTGCTGTATCACATCCCGTTTTCGTGCAATCATGGATCCCTATTTTTATATATTCCATAGGAATGACAAATTCATGTGCGCACTACGTAGGCTGTATAGACGTTACCTTCCCGCATATATCTACAGTAGCAGCAAGTTCACTGCGGCGATATTGGGGAAGCATGTGGTAACTTTGGTACGTCTACGCATGTATGGATGTCAATGACCTGGATGATGTCTATGATCCATCTGAAATAGTCGGATGGTCCGTCATTGTTCACCCAGGGTGAACTGAACGATCTTATATGAGAGTTGTATTTGCCGAAGTTGTCCTAAGCTGTTGGCTTCGAGGTTGCATGAAAAATGACTACTGGACCATGGCACAAGAGTAACATTTTATCGTAACAGAGAAGCAGAGCTGCGGAGGCTCTTCCAGTCAGATGGTGCAGTGAAGTTGCAGGCCTACTACTCGCTATGGGACTCCCAGCATACGATGCAGGTGAGTGGCGACTGTTTATTGACACTTCCAAGAGCAGTTTAAAAGTGTGTGTTACACAGCAGCTTAACAGGTATGCTTCAGTTTGATAGGGTACTCGTACGGATGAGAAGGAGCATGCAAAAATCAAGACAGATTGGAGAGGCTAATATCAGGTACATGGATGGTAATATGTGTCGACCTCAAAATGGTAAACATTTTGCTCGGTCGCAAGCAGGTTTCACCAAAAATCCTGCTTCCTGTGCTATTGGGACAGCCGCGCGGCAAGGATCACTGGACCAAAGAGAATGGCCACCGAGGAAACCTTGGGCAGGTGACAGGAACATCGTACGTGAACCACTTGTACAGAGAGAAAACATCATCTTACCTCCACTACACATAAAACTTGGTTTGATGAAACAATTTGTGAAGGCCCTGGACCATGATGGTGAATGCTTCCGCTATATATGCTCAACGTTTCCTGGTCTGAGTGACGAGAAGAAAAAAGCTGGGATATTTGATGGCCCACAAATACGGACACTCCTCCGTGATGCTGCCTTTGCTACAACAATGACTGTGACTGTGTCAGAGGCAAGAGCGTGGAATACTTTTTCAGATGTAGCACAGAATTTTCTGGGGAACAGGAAAGCCGAGAACCACTAACATTGTACAGGAACTGCTAGACAGTTTTCATTCTCATGGATGTAGAATGAGTATAAAGTTGCACTACTTACATTCTCACCTAAGAAAATTTCCGGATAACCTAGGCGATGTTAGTGATGAGCAGGGTGAACACTTCCATCAAGATCTAAAGTTCATGGAAGGACGTTACCAGGGCAAGTGGGATATCAATATGAGGGCCGACTATTGTTGGAGCTTGATGAGGGATATTCCAGACGCTATGCACAGTAGATCGTCTACGAAGAGAAAGTTACTACCATCGTTGGTATGTTTACATTAACTAAACCCATTCCTTCTATTACATTCATTGTTGTCCCATATTACTCTTTATTCATATTTGTATTATATGTTTAACATATATCTATCAAAGACATGTATCATATCATTGCGATTTGTTTCTCTCCCTTCATATATATATATATATATATATATATATATATATATATATATATATATATATATATATATATATATATATATATATATATATATATATATATATATATATATATATATATATATATATATATATATATATATATATATATATATACCAATATTGTGATAGACCCTCAAAATTTTACAAATCTGTGTTACACACAATATCTCACAAATGCGATGTGATATGCAAAAACCGATTACATTTTGGAATCAGCACATCAATAATCAATTGCGAAACCCCGTCCAAGAAATTTCATGTTTACCAGTGTTATATACAAAGTAATAAAACAAAAAGTAAATAACTATTTCTAACCTATAGCAAACCATTCACATATTAAAAATAATTAAATGAAAATTGAAAAGTTTCGTAGTTAAAGATATTAAACTAAACTTCATTTGAATAAGCTCTAAGGTTAAAATGACACAGAACATTAGCAGTTCCCCATTTTCAGGGGATAACCTATTTCTTGTGGCTTCATAAATATTTCCTCCTGTTCTAAATATTCTATCACTTTCGACTGATGACGGTGGAGCTGAAAGGTATTTTATTGCTAGTTTTTCAAATTCATAAAACTATTTCCAGTGTTTTTCCACCAATTGAAGGGAATATCATTGTCTTCACTGGTCAAAGTAGGCAAACTTATATATTTGTTTATTTCTTGATGTAATTCCGTATGTAGCCTTTTACTTTTATGTACAATAATCACATCGTCAGAAGAATGGGACTTTCTTTTTTCACTCTCACTTTCTTTTCTGTATGACGATTTTGATGCCACAATTTCTTAAAACAATCCATTAAAGAAGTAAAAAATGGAACCTTCAGCTTTACTTTCCCACTACGTGAATCATCGTCAGCTTAGAAGAGTCAGGAGCTAAATTTTCATGCAATTCTTTCCATGCCTCAACATCATCTGATTCATGTTGAAAAATAAGCTTGAATCGCAGATCTAAAGTAGCTACAAATAAAGATTTTTCACATAGAAACTAAGAATGTCTTTTCTACTTATTTCTTAAGCTCTTCAGCAAGTGTGATTATTCCACTGAAACTTTTGCTTTTAATTGCCTTATTTAAAAATAGATTTATTACTAAAATGGAAGGGTCACTTGGGCGACTGTTACTTCGTTTAATGCTTGTTTTAGTGATGTTGTCAAATGGCTCAAGTAAATGGAATATTTTGCCACCGAAAATCAGTCAACATTTTCTGATTGCATTCAGCAGCGTATATGGATAGGGGAACTTTTGTTCAAACAATCTTTAAGCATATCATAAGTTCTGTTCAGCGTGTAGAAACGTCTTGAATTAATTTATGCTGTTTGACATTCAGCTGCATCTGTAAAGTTTTAAGCTTTGCAGCTGCCGTTGCTGAGTGGTGAAAATGAGAGGATATGCTTCTGCAAGTAAATAAAATATCTTTAACAGACTCCTGACATAATATTGAATCGTGAATGCATAGTTGCAACATGTGAATAAAACATGAAATTGATAGCAAGCCACTCTCCCTTATACCAGCTACCAGGTTTGGTCCATTATCGTATCACTAAATTAATTCTATTTTTTAGAATATTGAAAAATGTCAAAGCCCCTTATAGGATCTGACAAAATGACAAAGATTTTCGCCATAATGGCTACAAAATTTGGCTATATTTTTATTTTTTGTAAAATAAGTTTCTAAAATTTTAATTTTAAATTGAAATAACTTTCCCTTATGTTAACGTAATTTATTGTTTATAACTTTATAAAGCTCAATATTCGGCCCGAATAGTTCGGCAAAAGCCGAATACCGAAATATTCGGTATTTTGGCCGAAGAGAGAAAATACCAATACATACCGAATATTCGACACCCTAATATATATATATATATATATATATATATATATATATATAATATATATATAGTATATATATATAGGGAAATATATATCTCTTTAACTCATTGTTTTAAATATATAAAAGGTATTACATGGCAAAT
Organism: Trachelipus rathkii; assembly: GCA_015478945.1. NCBI lineage: Eukaryota > Metazoa > Arthropoda > Malacostraca > Isopoda > Trachelipodidae > Trachelipus > Trachelipus rathkii. The sequence continues at coordinate 21,030 of JABUQX010092192.1, read as the reverse complement.
TAGGGGCTCGACCGACGAGAACATAAGGGGACGTTTCCATACCCGTAAGTGAGGGCGGAAGACACCGTGACACCCAAATACCAAGAGCGGGGGTTCCGGAGCCCGGAGGGGAGGAAATAGTTCTACCCTGTCGTTCCCAGGAAGGCCGAGAGACCCCGACCTACCATCTCTGCGGTCTACCCTTGGGGTATTCTTTGGTTATTTATATATATATATATATATATATATATATATATATATATATATATATATATATATATATATATATATATATATATATATATATGCTATACTGCTGCTATATATATAGTAACTGAACTATATTAACATATATATATATATATATATAAACTAACCTAAATTAACAAATCCCTATACTAGAAAGTCTATTTATGGTCCATAGAGATACCCTGTACTATTTTTTTTGGGTAACGAGTAACATATAAAAGATCTCTAAATAAGACTTTTACCCATACTCTATATATATATATATATATATATATATATATATATATATATATATATATATATATATATATATTTTAAATATATATATATATATATATATATATATATATATCTTAACAATTTTTTTTTTTTTTAACAAAAATATTATATATATAATAAAACTAACGTATTAATTCCATTTACTTGAATAATAATAATACACATCAAGTTTTAATATCGTTCAATTAGAAAACGATTCTCATTGGATAAAATTTTTCGTGCTCATTAATAATCGATTCTCATTGGATAAAAACAGTAGGCGCATAAAAATATATTAAAAAAAAAACATTTTCCGGTAATAACTTTCATACGCTAATTACAAATATGTCATCTGTTTCGTGGTAAGTTACGTAGTTTTCGTTATATCGTGCGGGACTAATGTATAGTTCCCCATATATATTTATATATATATATATATATATATATATATATATATATATATAAATATCTCTTTATATATATATGTATAGTTTACCTATATATATATATATATATATATATATATATATATATATATATATATATATATATATTATATATATATATTTTTTTATATATATATTATATATATATATATATATATATATATATATATATATATATATATATATATATATATATATATATATATATATATATATATATAATGATTTCAATAAATGCTCTTTCAATTACCAATTTCTCATCTGATATTATTTATTTTCAAATTTTAAAGAATTCACTTTAAAATTTGCTATTACTTGATATTTGAACGCAGTTCAAAAAATTGAAATTTTAAGAGTAATTTTACCAGAGTTGTGGTGAAAATGTCAAATCTACACTTTACAAAATAGAACAAACCAACATATAAATTACCATAAGATGTAAACCTAATTGAACCAATCCTCATTTATTTCATATGTGTATATTTATCTTTAAATTTGAAGGTCAATAGCTTAGTTTTAATATTAAGTGGCTGGTTCCTTTTTGCACAATTCCTTCCTAAATATTTATTCTCACTATTTTAAGAAGTTACCTGAAAGTTTTCTCCTTATTCTCTCTTTCTTTGTTCCAAGTTTGTGCCAAGGCCGAATTTACATTTTTGTTAAAGCAATTTTCGTATAAAACCAAATTATATTTTTCACAAGAGGATTTAACAATATTATCTTCGTGGTTTGTTATTCTTTTTATGAGCGAAATTTTATACACTCTATATATATATATATATATATATATATATATATATATATATATATATATATATATATATATATATATATATATAATATATATATATATATATATATATATATATATACTATATATACTCAAATTATGAATATAGTGAGAAGGATTTAACTCTGTGGGTAACATAATTTGAAATATTGTTATGAAATTTTTGAGATTATTTTGTGAAATCTGTTGAAACAATGGAATGGGTATGAAGAACTAGTAACATAGTTGTCTCTACCCGTGTCCTGTGGTTGCCAAAGTAAATTTGTGAAACAATTCGCGCTTACATAATTAAGTCCAAATGAGTCACGCTTTCAAGGAGAAAACTATTAGACCGCTTTAAGAAAGGATTGGAGGAAGGGTGTACACACATGGGCGCCGGCAGGATGAAATTTAAGGGGGGCCAGATTTTAATTCGAATTTCACAAAGGAGCATAATATATATATATATATATATATATATATATATATATATATATAACTATTCTTTATATATATATATATATATATATATATATATATATATATATATATAACATATATATATATATATAATAACATATATATATATATATAATAACAATAACAATAATATATATATATATATATATATATATATATATATATATATATATATATATATATATATATATATATATATATATATATATATATATATATATATATATATATAATATATATATATATATATATATATATATATATATATATATATTTAAGTAATGAGTACTTACAAGGTTATTTTGTCGTTTTTCTTTCTTCTTCGAACCGTCTTCGACGTTTACTTACAGGCGGCACTGTATTTACTATTTGAATACAATTTTTATTTTATAATAAATGTCTAATATTGAATACTTAATTCACTATGTCAGTCGGAAATTAAATTTGGAAAGACTGTGTAGGTCATATATGACCTTTCTTAGTTACTTTAATCACAAGTAAAATCAACTATAAAAAGTAGTTGCGAAAAATATTTGGATTTCATTGAGGCAAGCACTTAAAGAACTAATTTATTGTTTTTTTTTATTTCAGTTTAAATTGTTTATTTGAAAATAGAAAATTTAATTCTTTTTCTTTCTTTCCTTTCCAAATTCTGTTATAACATCATCAATTAGTTGGGTTTTTTTCCAAAACTTTTCTCTGTGAACACTGAGCAAACATAATTCATTTAATCGATCTTCAGAAATGGTTGACCTTAGCCAAGTTTTAGCTCCTTAAAGTGCTGAATGATCTTTCAATTGTGCAAGTCGTTGGTGGAAGTGTTAGAAGAATTTTAATTGCTTGTAAAACAGCAGGGAAAAAAGCGCAATGTTTTAGGATCAGTTCACTATATCACACATTTTCGTTTACATCTAACCCTTGGTCCCCATCTGATTTCTTCCACAAGTTGAACCATGATTCTGCTTTTCCTTTCAAGTTCTCAATATTGTATATAGTTTGAAGTGATTCAATTTTTGATATTTTCAGTTATGGTTAAATTTTTAATTCTAGCGGGATGTAAAATACAGAGAAATGTTGGTATTCTGTTGTCGTCCGAAAATCCAGAGATAAAATCAGTGAATCTAGGTATGGTATAAATAGAGAAACCCTGAAATAATCCTCCACAGAACTGCATGAAAAGTTAGGTCATTGCATTTGTTTGGACACTAACCGTGGCATTGATAATTCTATAAAAAAAATTCTGCAAGCTCCTTAACACTGGTAAAAAGTTCCTTGAAAACAGACGCGACATGTTTTTCGTCTCTATTATTTTTTACTATTTCTAATAGCTTTTCAACGTGACTGTGTACCTCTTCCAGATTGATAGTTTTAGTTTGAAGAATGTTCGTGACAGGTTCAAAGTAAGAGGAATACTTGGCCATGATAACTAATCAAATAAAGAATTTAGGAGTTCCTGTTACTGACGAAAGTTGAAATGCTGCTGTTCGTGTGGCCTGAGTTACTTCTGAATCTGATGACAAAGTTTCCGAAACTAATTTAATGTGAATGAAATTTTAAAAAAATATTCTGATAGACTTGTATTTTGAGGACCATCTTGTTTCGCATAACATTGGTATATTCATTATCAGTTTCCTACGCAATGGGCTTTCACGAAAATATCCAATAACTTCTTTCACTCTGCCCACAGTATTTCGAAATTCAGGAACAAGATTGAAGTCATTAACAACTAAATTTAAGCGATGAGAAGCACAGTGAAAAAATTTTGCCTTGGGATATTGATTTCTTATTATTTTCTGTACTTCATTTTCTTTTCCAACCATGGTTGAGCATCCATCAAATCCAAGTTCAACGACTTTATTCATATTTAAATTGTAAGCTTCTCTGGTAGTCAATAAAATGGCTTCTGCTATAATATCAGCTTTTAGTTTCTTCAACGAAGTAAAACCTAAAAATTCTTCTCTAACTTTCAACTCCTTATCAAAGAAAAGAACGCCAATTGACAGCTGCTCCACCCCAGAAATGTCTGCCGTTTCATCCGCTAAAAGGGAAAAGTATTTACTTCATCCACATTTTTACAAATTAGGTTCCCGCATATGAGCTCATTCTGGACCAAATGTGATGTGTATTTTTGATTGCCTCCACTTGATTGTAAATGTTCAGTAAGCACAGCATCACTAGCTTTAACTCTGAATTTTAATAATCTGCAGTACTGTCTCGAACGGCTAGATCATGAGTTCCACAGAAGATCAAAGTTGAAATTATTGTCAACATTTTTTGTCTATTTATTTTGATAATTAAATGTTCAGCATTATTTAATTGTTCAAAAACATTGACATGTTTATATAAAATTATTTGTTCAAAAATTTTCGCTGCTCGCTCTATGCCACTGAGAATTAACATGGTTTCTTGCATGTGAGTGGAAGGAAGTCTTTATATTTTAAGAATGGTTTGACAATAAATAAACCCAAAAACCCTCTTTTGATGCAAGTCCTAAATAACACGCATAATTTACAGAAGAGTCCTTTTAATTTTTTTCAATATATATTAATCACAAATTGTATTGGTTTAGCCAATCGTAAAGGAAAGCCATTTTGCCCCATGTAATATCTTGCTTAAAGTAAGTGCTTAGTGGTTTGTATGGATTTGTTAATAAATCAAATTTTAGATTGTTAGTAATACTATTTTGAGTAATGTAATTTCCAATATCCAAACAACGAATTTCAACAGTTGGTTCTACGCCAGATGCAGAAGCTTCATTCATAGGATTAATGCAGGTGCCGACAATACTCGGGACGGCATTAGCACTGTCATTTGCATTAACACTAAAATATGAACCAGTACCATCATTCAATGAGTCCGTGGTTTGTTCAGTCAAAGAGTAATAATAATTATCACTAAGGCGAGGCCTCTTAATTACAAATTTATTCATTGTGATAAATTAAAATAATTTTTTTTCTTTTAAATTTCCTAGCAATCTTCTAAATAATATATATATGTATAACCATATATATATATATATATATATATATATATTTTTATTTTTATATATATATATAAATAATATATATATATATATATATATATATATATATATATATATATATATATATATATATATATATATATATATATATATATATATATATATATATATATATATATCTTTTTAAAAATTCAAACGCTTGAAAAAGTGAAATATTGAGATATTTTTTCTACTTGTCTGATCAACATCAAGTTTTCAGGGCTTGTAGAGTCGGGCCAGATACATCTTTTTTACTTCGATATTTTTTTTGTTTACTCAAAAGGAAATTTTTAAAAAATTTCCAAAACATTTTTTTTTGAAAATTTGTTCCAAGAACAAATTCAAAACTAATGCATATACAAAGAAATTATCTAAGTAAAAAATGTGCCTCGATCTCTCACGACTGCATATCCCCTGAAAATTTCATCCACTTCGCCTGAACAGAAAAAAATATCGCAATTTTTCATTTTAAAATCCAAAAAAAGTGGGTTTTGAAATTGGACAGCGCTGAGCACAAAACTCAAAAAATCAAAAACATACTTCATGACTTTTGTAGGTAATGGACCCATCTATGCCTATTTCAAGTTTGAAGTTATTTCGAGAAAAATTCTGGGGTTGATTCAAAAAATGTCAAAAACATGGCTTTTGAAAAATTTTAAATTTTGAAAGATTGACTATAGACACGGAAAAGCACTCTAAAACGACGTTTTAGAGGGCAAAAAAAATAGCTTCAGTTTGGTGTTTATAGAATCAAAATCGGCTGAAAATTCCGAGTTTTATGTCCATTTTTAGGGGGGTGAAAATTGGGCTCAGCCTGAGCCCAATATTGGACCCTATCTTGAAACATAACTTGGTGACAACTGGCAGCCCTAATAATGATATTCATCTTTTAACTTTTAAGGATCCAATATTGGGGATTTTGGGACCCCATTTTAGCCCCCACCTACATATGGACATACAATTCTTAATTTTCATACAATTTTTATGGGAAAAAAAGCAAACTGCAGGTTTTTTTTTTTACCTTTTAAAACCTAATTTTCGGGGTGTTTTTCTGTGTCTGTAGTCATTGTTTCGGAGTTTTCATTTTTTCAGAACCTAATATCGAATTTCAATACCTATTTCTTTTTTTAAATGCTGAGCATAATTTTCCAAAAATCAAAAAACTACTTCGTGCATTTTGTGCTTAATAGACCCATCTATGTATAATTCAAGTTTGAAGTCATTTCGAAAAAAATTGTAGAAGTTGAAACGAAAAATTGTCAAAAAATTAGGTTATGAAAAAATGAAAACGCCGAAACAATGACTACAGACACAGAAAAACACCCGAAAATGACGTTTTAGAGGTCAAAAAAGCTGCGGTTTGCTCTTTTCCCCATCAAAATTGTCTGCAAATTAAAAATTTTAATGTCCATTTTTAGGTAGGGGCTAAAATGGGGTCCCAAAATCCCCAATATTGGACCCTCCCCTGAAGTTACAGCCAGGAATAGGGGAGGGCAAGTAGGGAGGAGGCTAGAGGTGGGGGCTGTATTCTATGTTTGTAAAATTTGAAATTTTGTTTTTTGTGAGAAAGTTTTTTAATATATATATATATATATATATATATATATATATATATATATATATATATATATATATATATATATATATATATATACACATATTTCTTCTTTCTTCTAATATGATATATATATATAGATATATAATAATATTATGAAGATATATATATATATATATATATATAACTATATATATATATATATATATATATATATATATATATATATATATATATATATATATATATATATATATATATATATTAAAACAATATATATATATATATATATATATATATATATATATATATATATATATATAATTTTTTTCAAGGAAGCAAAAAGCTTTGAAATTTTCTTTCAGCGGAGCAAAAAGCTTTGAAATTCCAGGGGGGGGGCAATGGCTACCCCCCCTCCCGGCGCCCATGGGTGTACACACTCCATTCAATTTCGGGCCAAACTTGTTAATTGTTGTAAAATGACAATGAAGTTCATAAATTGTTGAGTTAAATTAATAAGGGTTAGGAGGTTAATTAATATAAAAGAAAACAAATCCAAGTATAATTAAGCACAGAGATATAATGTGGTAATATTAAATAGCCTTACTTAAGAAATAGAGATAAAGTGAGCCATTAAAATAGGATTTTTGCGGAATTGTCAGAGAATAAGAATCAGAAATGTTAAAAGCACAAAAGAAATATACGGAATGAGTAAAGAAATTACTATTGGTTAGTAAATGGAAGTTTAACGATTAATTGGTAATAATTAAATTGAAGTTAATTGCTTTCTTAGAATATTTTGTTCACTTACGTTCTTGATTCAAAGAAATGTCATTGTAGAGGATATGGAAATTATTAAGTTGACATTAAGCATTAAGCTTTATACATTAATTGTAGATTTAGTATATATATATATATATATATATATATATATATATATATATATATATATATATATATATATATATATATATATTTATTTTATATGTATATAAATATATGTAATATATATATATAGCATATGAAATATATATATATAATATATATATAACATATTATAACTAACAGCAATAACATATATATATATATATATATATATAATAATAATAATATATATATATATATAATATATAGCATATATATATATATATATATATATAACTCTTAACTGCTATATATATATACTATATACATATATATATATAACATAACCAACTGCTGTATAACATATATATATATATATATATATATATATATAATATATATATACCATATATACCCTGCATATATATATATATATTAAATGGAGGTTTAAGTTTAGAAACTTAAAATTAAACTTTTGAAAATATAATTTTTTTGCAAGACTGATGAAACAGTAGATTTGGTAGTATACTAATTTAAGTTGCAGACCAGTTAGGTATCTCTTTAATTATTTGTTTAAATAATAATAAGGAGAGGCTTGATGCTAAGATTATTATTATTATTATAAATTATTAAACAATTCGATTATGAAAAATAAAGACATTACAGAAATCCATCTTTATATATATTTTTTTCTCACGTTTAGAAAAGTCGGTCTTTAAACTTTAGAATTTCATATAGTATTATAAAAATATTAAAATAATAAAAAAAATCTATATTAATTATTAAACCAGGGTATTAAAACAGTTGGGGTTCAAGTAGATACTCATTAACTTTAAAAACTGATTTCCCATCTGTACATAAGGTACCATTTTATCTATTATAATTAGGTACTGCTTAATATTAAATAATATATAACTAAATACTATGATGTAAATATTATATTTGATTCTTTGATATTTATTATTTTACACTTTATTATTTTATGTAAATCCACTTCTTTAAATGTATTGCCAGATTTAAATTTTAGCCTTTACATTTTTTAAATGTTTTCCTAATTCCATTTATTAAATATTAATTTAATCTCGTTTTGATTAATTATTAAATTATATTTATTTTATTAGTATTACGTTTTTTTTAAGCTTTATTTACATCGTTTATTATTCATTCATTAATAATTTACTATTTCTTTTAGCTACAGTTACCGATATTTTTTACACAAGGTAATTCTTGAAGAATTATTTAATTAAACCAATTTTTTTTTGTCTAAGATTTCCTTTGGTATTTAACTTTAAAAATCACCCTTATATATATATTAAAAACTAAAACGATTTAACATTACTATTTGGATCTATTTGTCAAGATAAAACTATATATATGTAACTTATACATTTTTTTAGTTACCCTTAAATTATAGAGTAATGAATATTATAAAAATATTTTTGAATTTTTCGTTTTATGAAATATTTTAATAATTATATAAGTTACCATACTAACTTATTCATATATCATTTATTGATTAGTACAATATTTTATATTAAAAAGAATCTAAAACATTTTCGTCCAAATTGCATGGTTTACTATAAAAAGTTTACTCAGCTTATGGCTAAAGTCTACTCCAAATATTTAAGTTTACTTAGATCTGTACTGTTTGAATTTTACTTCTTTGATGTAAGCCCATTCTAACTAGATTACTCCTTCATAGATTTAAGCTTACTTAAATCTGGACTACTTGAAGCTTACTTCTCGAATGTAGTTCATTGCAAGTCCAATCTAGCTAGTTTACTGGTTAGCTGTGTTCAGTCTACTGTGAACGTAAGATCTGTTTACAGGTCTTTTAACTTAAATATAATTAAATCTATTTCCTTTAGTTTAACCACTGCTTTAGTTGTTTCTCACTTCCCTTAAATTTCCCACTGCGTTATTTCATGCCTCCCGTATTTTAATCATTATTAAGAATCCGAATCACACACGCACCTTGAAGATAAACTCAGACAAGCCAGTTCGCCAAAAAGATCTTCTAATTTTTTTTCTCTCCTCTCTTAATTTAAATTTATGTAGCAGAGTGCAAAGCGCGGGTTCAGTAAGCAAATAAGACCAATTCTCATAATTTAGAGAATTGAAATATACCCCTTACTTTGGGCTCTGCACTCGTAATTATTAAATCAAAGATGAGAACTTTTTATGAAACATAAAATATAAACGCAATAATAAAATTAATAGGAAAGTTATATTTAAGGGAATTAATGGGATTATGTAAAAGGTACTATACCTGATGTAAATCAATGGAATCACTGGAAGATATCTTCAACACAGATTCAATATGGAATCAATCCAGGTAGAGCCATCATCTTGGCCTTCTCAAGCGGAGGTTCTCTTAGTCTCAGGAACCTGGGGGAATGTTGCTTGATCGACCTGCTTTTGGGGTTGTTATAAAATAGTTCACCTATTATATAAAAGAAAAGATAGCTCCAGGGGATGAAAAGAAAGGGATCGTGAAAGAAGATATTTAATATTTAATAATATTTATATAAATATAGAAAAGTTTATACTTAATTATAACGGAATTAATTCTAATTTCTAATTACATAACTCGAGTTATGTTTTTAGAAATAATAATAATAATAATATAATAACAACATTTACAATCTAAGAACTACAAAAACAAATATGTGGACGTGGTTCGAACTAACAACTAATGATCATTTCTAATGCCCAACGTGCATCAAGGGTAGTGTTAGGTAATAGTTTTTCAGTTTATAAATACTTAACTTAATAATTGACATTTGAACATTTATGAGTGCATGATGATAATCTGAGGTATAAATTCTTTACAATTTGTGATAAATAAATGGACATATTATTTTGAGAAATTCATTTCCGATAAAGCCGCAATTCCAGAAAACATCAAGTTTCGAGATCCGAGAATAAAAATCTTTAAACAATAATACATTATATTTTGTATTCAAACTTATTACATATTTATTTTAACCACTTATAGAATTAATTGCTTACCCCTATCACTTAATGATTTTTCAATAAGGGGTTTATTATTTCTCTTGTTTTTATCACCAGGCAAATTTACATTTTCCGTCTAAGATAAACACTGGACAGACTGTGAAAAGTAAGTATACATTTATACTTTCCTTAGTTTTAGTTTTCTTATATTAATTAATTATAAGTTTTAAACTATTATTTTAATTAAACAATTTATATCATTATTTATATTATATTATATTAGTCACTAACCTGAGATTTTTCCTTTTCAGGTTTCTGTTCTATGGATCACTAAATTTTTTTTCCACTTGGAATAAGTTTATTTTATCTGGATTACCATTCATCCAAACATACATATGAAACTAATACTTAATTTTATGATTAAATAATTATACAAATTATCAGATTATTAAATTTCAATAAGCTATAAAAGAAAATAAACGGTAAGTAATATCAATTTAGTTTTGAAGTTTTGAAATAAATAAATAGAACAATATGATGAATGAACATTTTCCAATCGGAAAATATCCCACACTTAATACAAATGATAATTTCTAATAAATAAAACCACCTGCATGTACTTTTAATCTCCCTTACACTTCTCCCCGCTAAGTTTCACCCTCCCCCAGTTTTACGGCAACCGCGCTTTTTCAAACTGCAAGGGCGGAGCAACCTAATCACACGGAGAAGAGGAGAAAGGAGACCATCATAGGCTATTACCTTCGAACAATATATATCGTCCAATATTAAACTTATAAATATATTTGCCTACTTATATACAATCATCACTTTATAAATAAATAATTACAAAACATCAACATTTTAATTTTTGTTAACTTGAATATTTCATCAGTCATTAAATAGGATTAAACGTTAAACAATAGGAGATAAGGAGGAGAGACCTTTTAAGGTGGCTCTCTCGTCATACAAAACCTGTGTCTGGTGCATCAAAACATACAAATTATTTACAAACCGCTATTTTTAAATATATATATATATATATATATATATATATATATATAAATATATATATAAATATATATATATATATATATATATATATATATATATATATATATATATATCTTTCTTATATATATATACTATATATGCTACTATATATATATATATATATATATATATATATATATATATATATATATATACTATATACATATACGAGTTTTTGATTTTTAGAAAAAATCAATTTTTGATTTATTTGATTTTATTGATTTTTGATTTTTGATCTTTTGTTTTCAGATTCGTGACGTCACGCGAAACATATATATATATATATATATATATATAATAACCATATATACCTATATATATATATATATGCACCATATATATACTCTTTATATATGCTATATATATATATCATATATATATATGTATCACTATATAGTAAGAAGACGCAGAATACAATCTAGAGTGTCCCATTCAACCCATAAAAGGTAAAATTAAGGCAAATTTTTCAATAATAATTAATGTAATTAATGAATAGTAATTATAATTAAGAAGCCACATGGGCCTACCTAGACTGTCCCAGTCAACCAACAATAATTAATAATTAAGAATAATAATTAAAAAGCCACATTGGCCCCTCTAGAATGTCCCAGTCAATCCATTAAAATTAATAAATTGGAATAATTCCAGAAGCCACATGGGCCTAACTAGACTGTCCCAGTCAACCACCAATAATTAATAATTAAGAAGAATAATTAAAAAGTCGCATTGGCCCTAGAGTGTCCCAAAGTCAATCCATAATTTATAAGAATAATACTTAAGAAGCCGCATGGTCCTTTTTAGACTGTCCCAGTCAACCAATAAAAATTAATAATTAAGAAGCCGCATTGGCCCCTCTAGAATGTCCCAGTCAACCCATAATAATAATAAATAAGAATAATACTTAAGAAGCCGTATGGGCCTATCTAGACTGTCCCAGTCAACCAATAATAATTAATAATTAGAAATAATAATTAAGAAGCTGGCATTGATCCCTCTAGAATGTCCAGTCAACTCATAATAAATAAGAATAATACTTAAAGAAGACTGTCCCAGTCAACCAAAAAATAATAATTAATTATAAATAAGAATAATACTTGGGAAGCCGCATGGTTTTTTAGACTGTCTCAGTCGACCAATAAAAATTAATAATTAGGAAGCTGCATTGGCCCCTAGAATATCCTTAGATCAACCTATAATATATAATAAATAAGAATAATAATACTTAAGAAGCCGTATGGGCCTATCTGAGCTATCCCAGTCAACCAATAATAATTAATAATTAAAAATAATAATTAAGTCGCATTGACCCTCTAGAATGTCCCAGTCAACTCATAATAAATAAGAATAATACTTGAAGACTGTCCCAGTCAACCAAAAAAAAATGATATTAATTATAAATAAGAATAATACTTAGGAGGCACATGGTCCCTTTTAGACTGTCCCAGTCGACAATAAAAATTAATAATTGAGTAGCGACATTGGCCACTCTAGAATATCCCAGTCCGGCCCATAATACATGGCTAAATAAGAATATTACTTAAGAAGCATGGGTCTATCTAGACTGTCCCAGTCAACCAATAATAATTAATAATTAAATATAATAGTCTAAAAAGAAACTGCATTAGATATCTTACAGGAGGAGATATCCCCAGTGAAATCTTCTAATGTGTACAGATGGAGCTCTAATATATTACAAAGTATGGTTGATTTGGACCACACTCACGATCGACAAAGCCAGACCAGATGTTGAAGCCTTTGCATTGCTGAAACCTCTCCCAGATGTCCCAGTCAGTATTGTAAAGTCAGAGGCTTAAGAATGTTTTTATGTATGATGATCTAATATATTAATGAGACTCTGTGTTTATGCTGATTTAAAGACCTACATGGGCTCCTGGGCTATACA
>JABUQX010092192.1:0-2500 GCA_015478945.1 Trachelipus rathkii | reverse complement strand
GGTGGACTTTTAAATTTGCCTGAACTGACTCACTGACATACTTGCATTTATGTTGACTCTTCAACTTATCCGGACCCATAACGTCCTGACTTTACATGATTTATATATATATATATATATATATATATACATATATATATATATATATATATATATATATATATATATATATATATATATATATACTGCCCCAATATTACTGATATATATATATATATAAAGGAGGAAATAAGTTGGGGAATTAAAAATCTTTATTTCACCTATCTAGTATATGTACTATAATCTTTACATGCCTATCCTTATCTTTCCCGATTTAAAAGTTATTGGTTATAACGACGATGACATCTGAAATGGAGCTGCTACTGTGAATTCACCAAATGGCAAATATTTTCGCACTGTTGCATGTCTGTTTATAGATCTGTCATCGTCACATCATTTCGTACTTTTCTAATCTCTGTAAACTTTTTTTGCCTGTGAATAAACTACTTCGTGGTGTCCGCTTTGTCTTTACTGCCTACCTTTACGCTTCCACTTCTGCATCTTGCATGTTCTTATTGTTTTCATCAAATCATCAAATCGTCCCAAAAGAGAAGAACGGAACGGAGGTGGTTTATTTTTCATTCAACCGAAAAGTTGACTACTTCCTATTATTTAGCTATTATTTAACGTGAGTATTCTTAAACGTAATTACGTTTTAATATATATATATATATATATATAACCTCTGTGACAAACTTGGAGGAATATATATATATATATAACACATATCTTTAACTATACTATATATATATATATATATTGAATAATCTTATATATATATATATATATATATATATATATATATATATATATATATATATATATATATATATATATATATATATATATATATAATATTAATATATATAATATATATATATGTTATATATATATATATATATATATATATATATATATATATATATATATATCTTTATATATATAGCATATATATATATATATATATATATATATATATATAAATATAATAATATATATATATATATATATATATATATATATATATATATATATATATATATAATAATATATATATATAATAACAATATATATAATAATATATATATAGAGTATATAATATATAATATATAATATAATAATATAATAATAATAATATATATGTAATATAATAATAATAATAATAATATAATAATAATAATATATATATATATATATATATAAATATATATAATAATATATATATATATATATAATATATATATATATATATATATATATATATATATATATATATATATATATATATATATATATATATATATATATATATATATATATATATATATATATATATATATATATATAACATATATGTATATCTCTATATATATATATATATATATATATATATATATATATATATATATATATATATATATATATATATATATATATATATATACACTAACACTTCTGTGTAGCTCTCATAGGATAAACAAGAAACTTAGTATCCTCTACATATTCTTCCAAAGATTCAATCCCTTCTGATATGATATAAATGTAAATTTCTCTTACAGCAATGTTCTAGTCTTCAGTATTACTAAGTTCAAAGTTGTCCATTTTCTCATTTCAGAGAAGTAAATTTTGTCACATTATTTGTAGGTAAAAAATGTTTGTTGTCTATTATTGGGTAAACCACATACATCATCGTAAAAAATGTAGATTAAACCATGGACTATATGTATTAAATTGTTAAGTTGTTTTTAGTTCTGCAAGATTGTTTCCTAATTCTTTTCTCATTTTAACCAAAGCAGTAATATTATCAGGGAAACGAACTGTTAATACTATTCGGGTGGGTACGAATGTTCCATTCGGAGGGGGTTTCCACCAGTTACGCACATCAATGCTTTCAATATTGTTACATAACGAGGAAACAAGCGTCATTCTATTAATATCCCCGTCATCACCTCCTTCAATAGGTATTCCCAATAGTTAGTCACGTCAGAAGACAAATTCATAGCCTTTATCCATGTATCTACAGCGTCTACTGCCATGCTGAATTCTTATACATACCTGAATAAAGGCCGATTGTCTATATTACGGGATGGAAATATATTGTGTATCACTCACCATCAGGTTTATGACGAAATATTAAAGGTACTTCCTTCTTAGGATGAGTAATATTTTTTGCAAATATGTCACCTGCAAACTTTATTTTAGGGAGAGACGCCATATTAACACAAAGAGAAATGTCTAACTTAATAACCTTTTTTAAAAACAGCTACAAATCTAAATAGATTATTTTGACCAAGAAGAGAAGTAAACAATGCCGCTATATATTCAGTCTGACAACAAAATGACGCATAGAGCATCATTTCATTCAAAGTCTGATATGTTATTAACAAATTTATTCAGTCCCTCACATCAGATTTTCTTATAATATAATGTTAAGTGAAGGGGATATATATATATATATATA
>JABUQX010092191.1:30000-33371 GCA_015478945.1 Trachelipus rathkii | reverse complement strand
TAGAATTTCCGATTGGGGTCGTCTCAACCTTGTGAAATTCAATTCTTTAAAAACTCAACTTCTACAAATCTCCCTCTAAAACACCTTCTAACTTTCCTATATCTTTCGACTGTTCTCTCGTCTCTCCTGTTGACAATATAAACATCCTTGGCCTTAACATAAACAAAAAACTGTCTTGGAAACCTCACATCACAACGGTTGCTAGGGTGGCTTCAAAGAAACTGGGAGTTCTGTTTAGACTGCGAGACTTTTTTCCTCTTCTCAGTTACTCCAGCTATACAAGGGTCTCATCCGCCCTTGTATGGAGTACTGTTCTCATATCTGGGGCTCTGGTTTCACCCGGCCTTTGGACAGGGTCGAGTCAAAAGCAAGGCATAAACTTGTCACTGTACTTTCCATTTCACTTGACCCTCTATCTTTGCGGTGCGATGTTGGTACTATCTCTTTTCTATAGGTACCACAGCGGCAGGTGCTCTTACCACCCGTGTACCACCACCTTTACGACGCCCTCGTAGCACAAGGGGTGCTGTGTCTGCCCACGAGTTTTGTGTGGATCTTGGTAACTCCAGGCTAGTTCGCTGCGGTGCTTCCTTCTTTCCTGCCACCTCTGTTCTGTGGAATTCTCTTCCATCTTCTGTTTCCTGCTGAATTTAATCTGATAACTTTAAAGCCTGCGTCTGTACTCATCTGCGTAATTTGCGCTGCGGATGAAACTTTGGTGTGTGCTGCCATACTAATAGGGCTCTGCCGTGAGTGGTGGTGACAACTAAAACAAAAAAATATGCCACTCCCCCACCTATACCACATTGCAATAACTTCATCAGCCTTATGTGGGGAACCTTATCCAAAGTTATATATATATATATATATATATATAATATATATATATATATATATATATATATATATATGTATATATATATATATATATAGAGATATAGAGAGAGAGGGTAAAGTTTTTTTTAAAATTAGAATTGGAAAGGAAGAATAAAAATTAAAAAAACAGCAAAAAAATCAAATTCATGTTAAATTTCAATAATAATAATAATAATAATAATAATAATAATAATAATAATAATAATAATAATAATAATAATAATAATAATAATAATATATTAATATTTTCAAAGTAGTTTCCCATTAAAATACAGTTTTCTTTCAAGGAAAACGAATTTTTGCCAATATTTTAAGCTTGTTTCATTATATTTCGTACTTTATAAAATATATATTATTTCTAAAGTAAGGAACTTTAATTGACTTATTTTTGTAAAAAGAGTAAAATTTATTATTGTATTTCACTGATTCTAATAATAATTTATGAATTTATAATTTCTTTAATAATTTACTATATTTCAGAAGTCCGAAGTTTGAACGAAATTTTAAAGTACTTATGCTTTAATATGAGAAACAAATTCGCTCAAATAGTTCTTCAGCGACAAATCTATAGATGAGCTAGCCATGTTATATCACTATACATTTTTGGCGCAATTTGATTGGCGTGGAGATGTGAACATTATATAATAATACTGATAATGTGCTCGCAATTGATCCGACAAATTTACAGATTACCTGGGCATGTTATATTAATATTAATTCATTTTAATTGATCCGCTTTTTCAAGCGCATTTATATATATATATATATATATATATATAATAAAAATAAAAATATATATATATATATATATATATATATATATATATATATATATATATATATATATATATATATATATATATATATATATATATATAAATATATATATATATATATGTACTATATATATACAAATAATATATATATATTTATATATATATATAACAATATATATATATATATATATATAATAATAATAATAATAATAATATTTTAAGAATTTATATATATATATATATATATATATATATAATGAAAATGAAAATAATAATGAAATTTGAAAAAAGAATTGATTTATTTTTTATCTCATCTGGTCAGTCATCTCCGCATCAATAGATGACTGGACGCTTCGCCACTGATATATATATATATATATATGTAACTATATATATATATATATATATATATATATATATATATATATATATATATATATATATATATATATATATATATATATATATATATATATATATATAATTTTTTATTTTTTGGACGCTTCGCCACTGATATATATATATATAATATAATATATATATACTATATATATATACTACTATATATATATATATATATACCATAATATATATATATATATATATATATATATATATATATATATATATATATATATATAATATTTATACAATAAATATATATATATATATATATATATATATATATATATATATATATATATATATATATATATATATATAATATAATAATATATATATATATATATATATATATATATATATATAATATATATGTAATATACTATATATATATATAATTTTTAGTTCTTATTATTTCTATAATGGTATTATATGTATGTGCCTTGTCAATCTTTAGTATAATAAAAACGAAGCGAGAAACACCGCTTCCTCGAAGTCAGCCCAAAAGTCTGGTAAAATTAGTGAAACGAGAAGTTAATTTCAGATCTATGTGAATTTTAAATTTGGCAAAGTCGTTTAGTCACCATTCAATGTATTGGAATACGATTTTAAAATTTGGCAACATTTCGTTGTCTCCGTTGAAGTAATATATCTCTATTATATATTCGCACAATCATCTCTCAAAATAAAATGTCTCTTCCAAAGAAAAAGAAAGTTTTGAAATTTGCACTCCGTTTCTCTCATATATATATATATATATATATATATATATATATATATATATATATATATATATATATATATATATATATATATATATATATATATATATATATATATATATATATATATATATATATATATATATATATAAACGTATGTAAAAAAAAGGCTTTTTTTTAGTCTCTATAGAGACTAAAAAAAGCTTCTTTTTTTTTTGGAATCATTTTATTGGTTAAAACACGATTATTTGGTTTATAGTCTTTATATTGTTTCAATTATATTTTTACTAAACGATATATTATTTTTCAATTTTCTATTTGATTTTTTTATTTAGATCTAATTTGTTTACCAATAAAAGCTGTAAATAGTTTTATTTGTGTGCAATTATACTATACAAATAACTAGTTTAATGGTCCAGGAATGCAGCTTGGTACTATTAAGTTCTTAAATTTTTAAAAGATAATTCAAATCTAAAGACTTGGCATTAGGAACAATGTCGATGGTTGGAACAATTCAAGTTGGGGAAATTTTTTCCCTACTCAACATTAACAAATAATAAGATAAAAGTATCTTGTCTAAATAATAAACCTTTTA
>JABUQX010092191.1:0-10000 GCA_015478945.1 Trachelipus rathkii | reverse complement strand
ATCTGTTATCGAAATCGAATCTAATACAATTTAAAATCTGATAAGAAAATATTTTATAAACGTAAATTAAAGAGTGGGTCCATTCTTTGCTTCGGGCTAAGCCCAATTTTCACCCCCCCCTAAAAAATGGACATAAAATTCGAAATTTTCAGCCGATTTTGACCATATAAACACCAAACTGTAGCTTTTTTTGACCTCTAAAACGTCGTATTCCAGTGTTTTTCTGTGTCTGTAGTCATTGTTTTGGTATTTTCAATTTTTGAAAATCTAGGTTTTTGACATTTGTCGAAACTCCTCCTAAACTATTTTTTGAAATGACTTCAAACTTAAAAAATACAAAGATTGGACTATTATCTAAAAAGTGTAGCAGGGGAATTTTGATATTTGACCCCATATCTGAGCATTGGTCGATTTTCAAAACCTACTATTTTTGGGTTTTGAAATTGAAAAATTGGGATATTTTTTTTCTGTTTATCCGATCTGCATGAAATTTTCAGGACATTTGTAGTCGGAGGAGATGCACATTTCTTACTTAAATAATTTCTTTGTATATGCAGTAGTTTGGGATTTTTTCTTGGAACAAATTAAAAAAAAAATTTTTTTTGAAATTTTTTAAAAAATTTTCTTTTGAGTATACAAAAAAAATTATCTAAGTAAAAAAGATGTATCTCGCCCGACTATACAAGCTCTGAAAATTTGATGTTGATCGGATAAGTAGAAAAAAATTTATATCAATATTTCACTTTTTCAAAAATTTAATCGCTCGAAAAAGTGAAATATTGATATAAACGAATTTAAGGAAAATGCTTATGAAAAAATGTAAACAAACAAGATGGCGGCGTAGTAGGTCGTTGATTTGATGAATGTTTCATTCATGAAATTAGCTTTCAATCTAATTTCTTCCAAATCGATAAACTTCATCACAATAGTTGATCAATTATTTGTAATAAAAACCATTTGTTATTTTTTTATTTCTGGTTATTCCAAAACCACCTGCTCCATCACAACAGCTGATCAAAATATATGTAAACAAACGTTCGATTATGCCCGAAATTCGTGCTAAAACTGTGGTAAAACTGAATTAGCATTTCTTATCGAGCGTTAGCACAAATGCAAAATCGAAAACGGCTTTATTAGCTGCGTTTCCAGAAGCCCGAGTGCAGCCCGTTTGCAAAATCGACTCGAAAACGCTTCGAATAAAAAAAAAAATTTACATTAACCAATTAGAGAACAGGAAATTTGAGTACCTGGAAACGGCCGAGCGCGCCCATCGGATCAGCTGACAATTGTAAACAATATTCTTCTTATACTTATAGCTGCGTTTCCAGAAGCCCGACGGCAGCCCGGGCGGGCACACAGGCGCACATGCATCGTTTCCAGCGCCCGTTTGCGCACTTCTACGTCATGTAAACGTCACAGTCAGGCGCCCGTTGTTAAATCCTCGATTTCGAGAATTAGTAAACGGGCGGGCTGCGGAAGGATACTTTGTTTACAAACAAATTTCTTTACAAAACATGTGTCGGAAATGGCTTGCCAAAAGTTTTTTAATATTTTAGTTAACTTTTATATTAAGGATACTAAATATATCGTATCATTTCATAAAATAGATACATATAAGTATAAGAGTATTGTTTACAATTGTCAGCTGATCCGACGGGCGCGCTCGGCCGTTTCCAGGTACTCAAATTTCCTGTTCTCTGATTGGTTAATGTAATTTTTTTTTCAATTCGAAGCGTTTCCGAGTCGATTTTGCACACGGGCTGCACTCGGGCTTCTGGAAACGCAGCTTATATGTATCTATTTTATGAGATGCCCCGAGTGCAGCCCGTGTGCAAAATCGACTCGGAAACGCTTCGAATTGAAAAAAATTACATTAACCAATCAGAGAACAGGAAATTTGAGTTCACCGGAAACGGCCGAATGCGCCCGTCGGATCAGCTGACAATTGTAAACAATGCCAGAGTTCTATCCGTTCGGTCCTACTTTTTTTGGTTTTTACTTTAAAAAATGTTTAATATTTAAGTTAAATCTAAAATATTAAAAAACTTTTGGCAAGCCATTTCCGACACATGTTTTGTAAAGAAATTTGTTTGTAAACAAAGTATCCTTCCTCGCAGCCCTCCCGTTTATTAATTCCCGAAATCGAGGATTTAACAACGGGCGCCTGACTGTGACGTTTACGTGACGTAGAAGTGCGCAAACGGGCTCTGGAAACGATGCATGTGCGCCTGTGTGCCCGCCCGGGCTGCAGTCGGGCTTCTGGAAACGCAGCTATGCACTGTTTTCTATTCCACAACCACTCTTTAATCCAACCATGTACCACTCCACCTATACCATATTGCAATAACTTTTACATCAGCCTTATGTGGGGAACCTTATCAAAAGCTTTTCGTAAGTCTAAATATATAATATCAATTAAGCGGATCTCCTCGGTCAATGCAGTCAGTAATGTATTCTATAAATTCTAAAAGATTTGTCTGACATTACCTACCCTTTCTAAAACCATGCTCGACAATATCTTGTTATCTTTCAAAAATTTCTCTTTATGACCTGTCAGTAACTTTTCTAAAACTTTTACAACCAGACCAGGGATGTTAAGCTAACCTACCACGATTATGCTACCACATTACTGAACTTAAGGAGAAAATAATAATAATAATAATAATAATAATAATAATAATAATAATAATAATAATAATAATAATAATAATAATAATAATAATAATAATAATAATCCAATGTATGTCCGGCCTGACACCTTTATTTTCATAAATACATTCAAATATTACTGTAAATTTATTTTTAACACTTCTTTAGTTATCCCTTAAAATCGATTTTCTTAAAATATTTGAAAATACAGTTGCCAAGTTTATATTTTTAACCTTCTCGTATGTGATCTGTTAATAGTCATTTTATTAAATCTTAAGAAGTATTATTCCTTAAGTAATGTTAGTATTTTTTACTTTTTATGCAACATTTCACTAACTATTTATAGGGAAATATTTTTTTATAACTGTTTTCACCATTGTTTATGAGAAATTGGTATTATTCAAGTTTAGCAAATCAAAATCTTTTGAATTAGAGTTTGAAAGAAACAGTTGTTTCTGGTGGGAGTGAGAGAAGGGGTTTAAGTGAAGCTAGTTTATATAAATATTTTTGGACCTATGAATCTGTATTTACTTTTTCTAGATTAATTATTTAAATTAATGTTAGTAGTGTTAAGGTGAAATTTACATCAAAATGAAGATGGATGAAAACTCCTCAATCGGAGGATTGGCTATCGGTGTCTCAGTGGACATCCAAAGAACAGATGGTAAGTTAGGCCTGCATCTATTATTAACTAACTTGGCTAAGTTTTTGTTTCATATTCTCAAGAATTGCATATCATGCATGCTCCCATTTGTCATCCAAATCTTACTCTATATGAATTTAATCATTGAATCATTAATAGGACCTAGCCCTCGCATTTAATTTAACATTGTATATTGCAATTCAACCTAACCTAGACGGATTCACGTTGCAAAGCAATGCAACCTAACCTATATGAATTCACGTTGCAGAACAAGGACATCTAAGGTAGAAACTTTGGCATATATATATATATATATATATATATATATATATATATATATATATATATATATATATATATATATATATATATATATATATATATATATATATATATATATATATATATATAGTAGTTGGGGTAGAATCCGGGTAATACTGATTTTGGTAATTGTTTTGTTCTATTCAGTTTGATCATTATTACTATTGAAATTATAAACAAATTGAGAAAAAATAATTTAAAAATACTTCAAATAATTGGGGTAAACCCAGTGGTGTAGTGGCAAATTTTCCAGTGTGGGAACGCTAAATATATTTGTCAAATCATAAGGAAAGTCGTATTTATATGATTTCCTAGAATGTCTACAATAGCTAAAAGCATAGAATGTATCTGAGCTCGCTGAATAACGCTGAGTCTTCAGGAATTTATTAAATAATATGGATAATTATAGGAAAAAGAAAATAAAGAAATAGTAACCTTATTTTTATAGATTTACTTAATTACTTTATTATTTTACAATACATCATAATTCATAAAATAGTTATACTTATATTCAACTGTTCTTATGTAGGTTAAACTAACCTTACTAACATAACCTCATTTTATTATTAAAATATTTTCCATATATCACAAAGAGATAAATAAAACAAATCCAAGCAAATATAATCAACCGTTTACAACTAATCAGCAAATGCGTCTTTTTCTTTGTCGGGTTCATGTTTAGCTCGTCAATAAATAATAAATTGACTATTTTTTTTACTGTGGAAAACCAGTGTGGGAACGCCGTTCCCACGCGTTCCCGCTCCACTACACCACTGGGTAAACCATTTTTGTACATTAAATGCATAAAAGTTTTTGAAAATTATTATAATAATGCCACAAAAAGCATGAAAGCATATTAGGCTCTTGAAATTAGGCTTTGCTTCCTTCTATTAGGGATTCAAAGGAAAAAAAATATTGAAAGTTTCTGCATTCTTACTCGAAGGAAGTGAGGCTTAATTTCATGAGTCGGCTATGCTTTTCATAGCCTAAGTTATAAATTTAATTTTTTTTTTTTTTTTTTGTATTATGCAAAAAAGGTTTATCCTAATTATTTATTTTAAATTATTTTTGTACATTTTGTTTAGTTTCAATAATGTATAATGTTTAGACTGAATAGAACTCCATAATTACCCAGATTTTTATAAAAAATAATTTAACTTTAAATTAATTATAATGAAGCATAAAAAATAAAATAAAAATGACTAATGTATTTTAGGAAAAAAGTTACTTGCAACCCTATAGGGTTTTGCTTGTATCCCAACTGACTGAAACTTCCTTTGCTAAAGCTTTGCTAAAGTCTAAATATATAATATCAACTGGATCTCCTTGGTCAATGCAGTCAGTGATGTATTCCATAAATTCTAAAAGGTTTGTCTGACATGACCTACCTTTTCTAAAACCATGCTACGAGTCGTACGATACCTTATCTTCCAAATAATTCTCTGACCTTTCAGTAACTTTTCCAGAATCTTTACAGCCAGAGGTGTTAAGCTAGCTGGCCTATAATTTAAGACATTAAGACATTAAGAATATAGAGACAGTAAGAAGCCACATGGGCCTATCGAGACTGTCCCAGTCAACCCACTAACCAAACATGCTCATGCAAATCCACAAAGCACCCTAGGGCTTGTCAAATTGTTGTAACTACAAATCCACCAAATCTTCCTTACTATCTTCCTTACTATTCTTATAAATAGGCATAACATATGCTGTTTGTCAGTCATCTGGTACCTCACCAAATGTTATAAATCGCTTTAAAATCAAATACAGTGCCTTTGCAATGCTGCTATGGACCATAGTAGTTCTGCATTCATAAATTGTATACTAGATAACTTTTTGACCCAGATGGTCCAAGAACCTACAAGATATGATGCACTACTAGACTTAATATTAACTAACGATGAAAGTATGGTGGATGAAGTTAGAGTTGAGGAGAATTTAGGACTTAGTGACCATAATATAATTAGATTTAATATGAATGTGATATCTGGGCCCAAATTGCAAGTTAACCCTCGCACATCCGGTGGGTTCGGCATACAAGCGATTTTACCAAATTTTGAGACATGCTTAGTACAACTAACTGGGATAAAGAGTTTAAAGACCAAAACTGTTTTATCATGTGGAAACATTTTAACCCTTTGAGTGCCGAGGGGTCGGGAAACGTTGGTTCCCGAAATAATGCAGTTTGCCCATTAAAAATGAATTTTTCTTTTTTCCATTATTTATGGATATTTTAATTATTTTTTATAGTATACTTTAATATTTTAATAAAAAAATTAAAATCCTCTATGTAGATAATAAAATAAATGCTATAGGATAAGTAAAATAATTCAAAGTTTATTTTAGGAAAATTATGTATATATATATATATATATATATATATATATATATATATATATATATATATATATATATATATATATATATATATATATATATATCTCATCTCTTTCATATTTATATATATATATATATATATATATATATATATATATATATATATATATATATATATATATATATATTATTCATCCATCTCTTTTACCCAAGATTGGGTGTAAGAGTATTACATGCACGGAAAATATGACGCAAGCCAAAAGAAAAGTCCATCCTTATATATATATATATATATATATATATATATATATATATATATATATATATATATATATATATATATATATATATATATATATATTTTTTTTATATACTTTTTACAATGAAGAGAAATGTAAGCAAATCTCACTCCATATAACATTTGGGCAACTGAAGCAATAACAAGCGGGAGGCCAAAAATGCAATAAATAATAATAAAAAAGTAGGCATATGGCAACTTTTTCGGTCTGAAAGTGACTCGAGAACATTTTGGCATCCAAGAAACAATTTTTATAGCGACTGGACAAAAGTCGATTTCGGCACTCGAGACATAAAAAAAATCCGTCGACTCTAGTCGCTCACGGCACTCAAAGGGTTAAGAAACTTTGGAATAATTTTAGTTATAATTGAATGAGTAATATAAATGTACGTGTTTAATTAAAACATAAAATGTTTTAATGAATAGAGATAAGAGGAAAATTAATGAAAAGCGTAGATGTTTTAAAATATTCAAAGGTAGTAATAGGAAGATGATTTAGAAAATTATAGGAAAAATAGAAATGAACTTAACCAATCAATAAGAAAGGCCAAGAGAGAGGCAGAAATTAATTTAGCAAGGAATAGTAATAAGAATCTGAAGAAGTTTTTTAGCTTTTATAAATTTAAAAAAGTAAGAATAGGACAATTGGTCCAATTAAAATTGATGAAAATTTAGTGAGTTCAGATAAGAAATGGTCAACATTTTCAATGCTTATTTGCTTCAGTGTTTTCAGGAAAGATTAGATAATAGTTTGGAACTAATAGTTCTTGTATGCATGTAACAAAAAGAAGATTTGCTTAAATTTAATTTGATGTAAAGATATAAAGCGTTTATTAAAGATCATAATGACCCAAGTAAAGCTGCAGGCCCTGATGGTATATATAACATTGGTGAGGTACCAGATGACTGGAAAATGGCATATGTTGTGCCCTATTTATAAGAAAGGTAGTAAGGAAAATTTGGGAAATTATAGGCCTGTTAGCTTAACATCTATGGTTGTAAAGGTTCTGGAAAGTTACTGAAAGGTAATATAAGAAATATTTAGAAGATAACAAGGTATGGCCCAGCACCGTTTCAGAAAGGATAAATCATGAAATTTTTAACTTATAATTTTAACAGGAATACATTACTGACTGCATCGACCGAGGAGATCCAGTTGATATTGTATATTTAGACTTTAGTAAAGCTTTTGATAAGGTTCCCCAAGGCTGAAGAAAAAGTTATTGCAATGTGGTATAGATGAGTGGTACATGGTTGGATTAAGAGTGGTTGCAAAATGAAAACAGTGTGGCCACAACTAAATGGGAATGATCATCATGAGGAAATGAAGTGAAAGTGGTGTTCCACAGTGTTCAGTGCTATGGACACTATTGTTCCTCGCTATGCATAAATGATTTAGACCAGGGACTTCAATATAAGGTTTCTAAGTTTGCAGATGATACTAAAGTGGACATCTCAGTTAGGAATAGTGAAGGATGCATAAAGATTCAAAATGATCTTGATAAACTTCTTGGGTGGGCAGATAAGTGGCAAATGAATTTTAATAGTAAAAAGTGTAAGGTTCTTCACCTAGGTTACTCAAATAAAATTTTAACTACGATATGAATGGGGATTGGCTTGAGTCTGTGGACCAAGAAAAGATTTAGGTGTGATTATAAGCAGTATTTTGAAAGTAGCTAATCAGCGTTGGAAGCAAGGAATAATGAAAAGAAGATGCTGTACAATAAATCGCAATGTTGTTTACAAGAACAAGGAAGTAATAAGTAAACTGTATAATAGCTATGTTAGGCCAGTAATAGAGTATTGTGCACAAGTTTGGGGCTTATTTAAAGAAGACTTAGATATGCTAGAGGTGCAACATAGAGCAACAAGGATGATTTCTGGATTTGAGGGTAAGAGCTATGAGGAGGCTGAAGGAGTTAGGGAATGTTTTCTGTAGAAGGCGATTTCTCAGAGTGGACATGATACAAGTCTACAAAATATTTTACATCTATTATTAATACAGAGACCAATAAATTTTCATAGTAGAGCATGGACAGGTGACCTGGGGCATAATAAGAAAATTAAGAAAGCATTCCATCTTGATATAAGAAAGCATTCAGTAATA
This sequence comes from Trachelipus rathkii, assembly GCA_015478945.1. NCBI lineage: Eukaryota > Metazoa > Arthropoda > Malacostraca > Isopoda > Trachelipodidae > Trachelipus > Trachelipus rathkii. Next base: position 1,645 of record JABUQX010092191.1, on the reverse strand, counting down.
GAGTTGTTAAATTTTGGAATAGTCTGCCAGAGGAGGTTGTTGAGTGTGACTCGATTGCAACATTTAAGGAAGGGTTAGATTCGTTTATGGATGGGTTGGGTATCATATAATATATTGACGAAGCCAAATTGGTGGGTTTTTAGTTATAGTAGTTATTAATGTTAGATGGCATGTGTGACCATAACTTAGTTATTAATGCATGTGGATGGTTTGAGTATCATATTTATATATATCATTAGTTTTGACTAAGCCAAATTGGTGGGATTTGTAGTTACAACAAATTGACAAACCTAGGGTACTTTGTGGATTTGCATGAGCATGTTGGGTAATTGGGTTGACTTGGGACAGTCTCGATAGGCCCATGTGGCTTTTTACTCTCTCTATATTCTCAATGTCTTCTTAATGTCTTACTACCCTCCTTCAGAATTCTACTATATATACCATCAGGCCCTGCAGCTTTACTTGGATCAATCTAGTCTAGTAAATATTTAATATCTTTTACGTCAAATTCAAATTCTGTAAGTCTATTTGTTACATGCATACAAGAACTATGTCTCCAAACTATTATCTAATCTTCCCTCAGTAAACATTGAAGCAAAATAAGTATTGAAAATGTTGACCAACTCCTTATCTGAACTCACTAAATTTTCATCAATTTTAATTGGTCCAATTGTCCTATTCTTACTTTTAAATTTATAAAAGCTAAAATTTTTCTTTAGGTCCTTATTACTATTCCTTGCTAAATTAATTTCTGCCTCTCTCTTTGCCCTTTTTATTGACTGGTTAAGTTCATTTCTATTTTTTCTATAATTTTCTAAATCATCCTCCCTATTACTACCCTTGAATATTTTAAATCATCTAAGCTTTTCGTTGATTTTCTCTCATCTCTTCCACCAAACAGGTTTTCTCTTTGCAACCCTAATGGGTTTATCTTTAAAATATAGCATCAGGCGGGGTGACTTGGACCACTTTAGGTATAACTTCGTCTCCCGACTCTCCCCTAAGCACTTTTTGGAATTTTTTTTTTTTGAAAATCAAGACCCTATAGTCGTCATAAGCACACAAAAAAATAATAATGTAATTCTAATAATAATAGTTTTATTAAAGTTTGAATAACGCTCAGTCACCCCAACCTTGGAGGGGTGAATCGGACCATCTGTTTAAATTCCTCTTTTACGTATAAATTCAATTTTATATTTTAATTTTTACTTAATATAATAATTATTTATCATATTAAAATTCGTAATAAGTAATAATGTCAATAATGATACATAAAATAAGAATAAAAATAAGGTGGTCCGATTCACCCATCTCCGCTCAAAAATTTTGACACTTTTTGAATTCGTATTTTCTATATAAATTTCATTTTTTATTTTAATTTTTACTTAATATATATTTAAATTAATTATACATAATAAAAATGTCAATAATAATACGTAAAATACGAAACAACAAAGTGGTCCAAATGCCTCCATCAATTTTTACGATGGTGTGAATCGGACCAGGTTATACCAATGATTTTACCACTAATACTGATTGGATCAAAATTTACTTTGATTTAAAGCTAACATGCAGTGTAACTCACTGAAAAATCCATCCACAATTTTCATTTTATAACGAAGAGTTAAAAACTCACATTTTTCAA
>JABUQX010092190.1:42500-52500 GCA_015478945.1 Trachelipus rathkii | reverse complement strand
TATATATATATATTAATATATATATATATATATATGAAATAAATAGTTTTCTTGTTCATACTATCCAAAAATTAATCAAACACTAGAAAACAAATTAATAACTTTCAATATTTTATACATCCGCATTTAATAATTGCGGATGCGGATATTTCAAAATCGTGAATTGCGGATGCTATGCGAATGCGGATGTTACATACATCACTAATATATATAAACTATATATATATATATATATATATATATATATATATATTCCTAATTATATTTTATATTAATATACTATATATATAATCTAATATATATATATATATATATATATATATTAGTGATGGGACGATTAATCGTCATTCGTCATCTGCAAAATCGGCATTATTTTTCTCAATCGTCATCGTCATCGGCAATTTTTGCTAATTGAACAAAGATTAGGAATTTTTGAGAATATTAAAACTCTAAGAATTTATATTTCTTTAGATATATATATATATATATATATATATATATTATATATACGTATTTATATATATATATATATATATATATATATATATATATATAATATATATATATATATATATATATATATAATATATATATAATATATATATAATATATATATTATTATCCATATGTAATATATTTATATCTAGAATATTAAAATAGAAATTCATCTAATATATATAAATTATATATGCATATATTTTATAATATATATATATATATATGCTTTATTTTACTTTTCGGCAGCAGAAAAATAAAAACTAAGTCCACTCAATATTTTCATCCTCCAGACAAAACATCTTAGAGCACCAACTTTATCCACATATTCATATACACATACTCTATATTCACACCCCTTTTCTAGACAAAACATCTTACAGACATACCTATCCCTTATATCCCTATATGTGGGAGAAAAAATTGCCCACATCGGTATGTCCTGCGTTGTCGTAGAAGGCACTAAGGGACGGTTAGTTATGTTGGGCTGCCCACTATCCACTTATCTTGCCAGGAATGCTAATGCATGCCTTGGAGAAGGTCATGATCGCCGTACGGCCTTCTATCTTTCGGCAAAAATGTATGAATCGTATGGGTACATGGAATGTCAGAGGGATAAATGTTGAGGAGAAGAGGAGAGAGCTGATGGATGTATTAGAAAGCGCAAATTTGATTTGCTCACTGTTGACTCGAAACAAAGATGGAAAGGAAACGTGTGTGAAAAAATAAAGTGGTGTGGTCACTGTGGTGTGAAATGTGTATTTTGTGGTGTGGAAGGATGAGAGGGAGTAGAAGGATTTGCAATTTCTGATTGTGACTGTGTGGAGAGAAGCTAGGTAGATTTTGTGTGTGTGAGTACTAGAATTCTAAAGATTAAATTTAAGTTTGAAAAAGTCAAAATTTGTGTGGTTGCTACATTTGGTCCATCTGAGGGTAATGTTGAAGAGAGTGCGATTTTCTGGGATAATCTGAATGATGTTTTGGATGGGGTGAGTTGATGAGTCAGTTCATTTGCCACATATCTGCCCACCCAAGGATTTTTTTTTTTTTTACAGTTGTCACCACCACTCACGGGCAGAGGAGGGGGTGTAGTACGCTCAAAAGTTCACCCTCTAGCGCAAATTATGCAGATGAGCACAAACGAAGGCTTTAAGTGAGGAGATTAAATTCAGCAGAAATACAGAAGATGGAAAGAATTTCCACAGAACAAGTCGTGGTGGGAAAGAAGGAGTACCAGCGAACTAGACTGGAGTTACCAATTTCAACACAAAACTCGTGTGCAGAAACAGCACCCCTTGTGCTATGAAGGGGTCGTAAAGATGGTGATATGCGAGTGATAAGTTCCCTCAAGCACCTTTTTTTATTATTATTAATGTAAAAGTTCATACCTCACGGGCATAGCCCTATTCAAGGAGGGGAACTTCTCTAGGTAATTTCTACCTAGGATTCGAACTCACGACTTTGCCATGCGACTCCGTCGCTCTACCGTTTGAGCCACGGTAGCGGCAAGCTATGCGGTACCTATAGGATAGAGATAAAGCACCAAAACCGCGTTGCAAAGATAGAGGGTCAAGTGAAATGGAAAGTACAGAACAGTTTATAAGCCTTTTGGCCTTTGACTCGACCCTGTCCTAAAGCTGGGTGAAACCAAACCCCCCGATATGAGAGAAGTACTCCATACATGAGCGGATGAGACCCATGTATAGCTGGTGCAACTGCGAAGAGAAAAAAAATTCTCGCAGTCCAAACAGAACTTCCAGTTTCTTTGAGGCCGCCCTAGCAACCGTTGTGATGTGCGGTTTCCAAGACATTTTTTTGTTTATGTTAAGGCCAAGGATTTTTATATTGTCAACAGGAGAGACGAGAGAACCGCCGAAAGAGATAGGAAAGTTAGAAGGTGTTTTGGAGAAGGAGATTTGTAGAAGTTGGGTTTTTAAAGAATTGAATTTCACAAGGTTGAGACGACCCTATCCGGAAATTCTATCTAGATCAGCGAGAAGAGGCAATTCTAGAAGTAAAAGAGGGAGCAGAATTGAAATTTGCTGAAGAATGAAGGGTTGAGTCATCGGCATATAAGTGGATAGGGTTAGAGGTGCAGGTGAGAAGATCATTAATGAAAAGTAGGAATAAAGTAAGAGATAAGACAGAACCTTGAGGAACACCACTATTGTCAGCCGACATTGGGCGATTTGTAAGCAAAGAGAAGGAGGAAATCCAAAGGAGGTGAGCTTGGAGAGCAATGACGCGTGCCATACTCGGTCAAATGCTTTGTATATGTCAAGCGCCACCACGCAAGTCTCCCTGTAGTTCCTAAGAGCCAAAAACCATAAATCGGTTAGATAGGAAAGTATATTGCCAGTAGACCTCGAGCGCCGAAAGCCGTACTGGCGATTGGAATGAGTTTCCAGATGATCTAAGAAGTGAGAGTTGAGAAGGCTTTCAAAGATCTTAGATAGAATACAAGTGAGAGCTATAGGGCGATAGTTAGAATTATCAGAGCGGCTTCTTTTTTTCGGAATAGGTTGGACATGTGCGAGCTTCCAGCACTGAGGGAAAGTGCTAGTATTGAGACATAGAGAGTATAGTTGAATGAGGGGTGGGGATAGCACTGAAGCACACTTTCTCAAAATTGGGGGAGGAATGCCATCCAGGCCACCCGCCTTCCTAACATTCACAGATTTCAGGGGCCCATGCACCCGATCAAATGTAATCACAGGCTAAGGCATAGGACACCTGAGAGGAGAAGGAGTAGGAAGAGGAATGCCAGAATCGTCCAGGGTTGAGTTGGAGGAAAATAGGAGGCCGAAGAGATTGGCCTTTTCAGTTGGAGAATTAGCAACAGAATCATCAGATCGAATAAGAGAAGGAAAGGCAGATTTGCAGAAGTTGATAGAGAGAGATGTTTTTAGAAAGAGGCCAGAAATATTTGTCAGTAGGAGAACCAAGGAGGTTAGCGCACTTTCGTTTGATGAAAGCCTGCTTTGCTCGTCGAAGAGTATTCGTGCAACGATTTCTAGCTGAATGAAAATTAGCGAGAGTGATAGGAGAACGAGAACTTTTCCACCCCTGATACACACTGTCTCTAGCCTGAATGGCCAGAAAACAAGCACGATCGAACTATGGATTATGAGGAGAGAAAGATTTAGTTGAAGAAGGAATGAACCTGCTCATCCCATCAACGATTACAGCTCCCTCCTTATCTTTTAAATCTTATACATTCCATCATTATTCCTTACTGAGGTAGCCAATTTGTTATCATCTGCAAACTTGGAAACCTTACATTTAAGTCCCTGGTCTAAAAGTTCGATTTCCTGTAGCCCCCCCCCCCGTTTTACCCTCTGAAAAGGGGATAAAGCACGTTAAAAGGAAGTTTTATAATATAATAATAATAATAATAATAATAATAATAATAATAATAATAATAATAATAATAATAATAATAATAATAATAATAATAATAATAATAATAATAATAATAATAATAATAATAATAATAATAATAATAATAATAGTTAATCAATGAAAATGAAAAGAATTTATTAATGGAAATGAGGAGACATGTTTGTGGTCCGTAACGATTTCTTAAGTCAAGTGGCTGTTCCTCGTATATGTATAAAATATTTAGACCAGGCACTAAAAATGTAAGGTTTCCAAGTTTGCAGATGAAAACAAATTGGCTACCTCGTAAGGAATAATAATGGATGTATAAAGATTTAAAAGATAAGGAGAGAGCTGTAATCGTTGATCTGATGAGCAGATTCATAATTCATGGTTCGATCGTGCTTGTTCTCTGACCATTTAGGATAGAGACAGTGCGTATCGGGGGTGAAAAAATTCTCGTTCTCCTATCACTCTCGCTAATTTTCATTCAGCTAGAAATCTTTGCAGGGATACTCTTCGACGAGCAAAGCGGGCTTTCATCAAACGAAAAAGCGATAACCTTCTTGGTTCTCCTATTGTCAAATCTTTCTGGCCTCTTGCCAAAAACATCTCTAGCAACATCTGTAAATATGCCTTTCCTTCTCTTATTCGATCTGATGATTCTGTTGCTAATTCTCCAACTGAAAAGGCCAATCTCTACGGCCTCCTATTTTCCTCTAACTCAACCCAGGACGATTCTGGCATTCCTCTTCTTACTCCTTCTCCTCTCAGGTGTCCTATGCCTTTGCCTGTGATTACATTTAATCGGGTGCATGGGCCCCTGAAATCTATGAACGTTAGGAAGGCGGGTGGCCCGGATGGTATTCCTCCCCGAGTTTTGAGGAAGTGTGCTTCCGTGCTCTCCTCGTCCCACGTTCAACTATACTCTCTATGTCTCAATACTAGCACTTTCACTCAGTGTTGGAAAGCTCCAGCATTCCAAACTCTATCCGAACAAAGGAATGTCCCGCTCTAATAATTCTAACTATAGTACTATAGCTCTCACTTGTATTCTATCTAAGATCTTTGAAACCTTTCTCAACTCTCACTTCTTAGATCATCTGGAAACTCATTCCGATCGCCAGTACGGCTTTTCAGCCCTTGAGGTCTACTGGCGATATACTTTCCTATCTAACAGATTTATGGTTTTTCGCTCTTAGGAACTACAGGGAGACTTGCGTGGTGGCGCTTGACATATACAAAGCATTTGACCGAGTATGGCACGCATTACTGCTCTCCAAGCTCACCTCCTTTGGGTTTCTTCCATCTCTTTGTTTACCTATGTCTAGCTTTCTTTCAAATCGCTCAATGTCGGCTGTTGTTGATGGGGCGACTTCTTTTTCTGTCAAAAGTGGTGTTCCTCAGGGTTCTGTCTTCTGTCTACTTTATTCCTACTTTTCATTAATGATCTTCTCACCTGCACCTCTAACTCTATCCACTCATATGCCGATGACTCGACCCTCACTCAATTCTTCAATTCATATCAATTTTGCTCCCTCTTTTACTTCTAGAATTGCCTCTTATCTTAATCTTTCCGATTCTATTCTCACTGATCTGGATAGAATTTCCGGATGGGGTCGTCCCAACCTTGTGAAATTCATTTCTTTAAAAACCCAACTTCTACATATCTCTTTCTCCAAAACACCTTCTAACTTTCCTATCTCTTTCGACGTTCTCTCGTCTCTCCTGTTGACAATATAAACATCCTTGGCCTTAACATAAACAAAAAAATGTCTTTGAAACCTCACACCACACGGTTGCTAGGGCGGCCTCAAAGGAACTGAAAGTTCTGTTTAGGACTTGCGAGAATTTTTTCCTCTTTTCTCAGTTGCTCCAGCTATACAAGGGTCTCATCCGCCCATGCATGGAGTACTGCTCTCATATCTGGGGGGGGGGGGAGCCTGGTTTCACTCGGCTTTTGGACAGGGTCGAGTCATATAAACTGTTCTGTACTTTCCAGTTCACTAGCGGCACGATGTTGGTGCTTTATCTCTATCCTATAGGTACCTCAGCGGCAGGTGCTCGAGGGAACTTTAAAAATCGCCGTACCACCACCCTTTACGACACCATCGGTAGCACAGGGGTGCTGTATCTGAGTACGAGTTTTGTGTTGACATTGGTAACGCCAGGCTACGTTCGCTGTGGTGCTTCCTTCTTTCCCACCACCTCTGTTCTGCGAAATTTTCTTCCATCTTCTATATTTTCTGCTGAATTTAATCTCCTCACTTTAAAACCTGTGTCTGTTCTCATATGCTTAATTTGAGCTAGAGGGTGAACTTTTGAGCGTACTACACCCCCTCCTTGAATAGGGCTCTGCCCATGAGTGGTGGTGACATCTGTAAAAAAAAATCCTTGGGTGGGCAAATATGTGGCAAATAATCTGAAGCTCCTATTCACTCCATCCAAAACATCATCTCAGATTTACCAGAAATCGCACTATCTTCAACATTACCCCTCAGATGGGCCATATGTCGCAATCACACAAATTATGACCTTTTCAAACTTAAATTTAACCTTTAGAATTCTAGTACTAACACACACAAAATCTACTAGTTCTCTATCACAAGTCACTCATCAGAATTGCAAATCCTTCTATCTCCCTCTCATTCCTTTCCCCACTAACACAAGCACATTTCACACCACACCACTCATTTTCACCGTTTCCTTTCATCTTTGTTTCAGTCACAGCTAGCAAATCAAATTGCTTTTTCTAAATACATCCATCCACCTCTCTCCTTCTTCTCCTCAACATTTTATTCCTTCTGACATTCCATGTACCCATACGATTTCATACATTTTCGCCGAAAGATAGAAGGCCGCTTATGGTGATCGCGACCTTCTCCGAGGCATGCATTAGCATTCCTGGCAAAAGATAAGTGGTAGTTAGTGGGGCAGCCAACCCTAAACTACACCGTCCCTTGTGGCCTTCTACGGACACGGAAGGACATACGATATGGGCAATTTTTTTTCTCCCTACACATAGGGATATAAGGGATAGGGATGTCTGTAAGATGTTGTCTAGGAGAGGGGTGTGGATATAAGTATGTTGTATATGATATGTGGATAAAAGTAGTGTCGCTAAGATGTTGTCTGGAGGATGAGTGTGGATATGAACGCAGAACAGAAAAGCGAACCATTAGGCACTGGAATGTCATACATACCATAAACAAAATGGATATAAAGAGACTTACAACAAATATATATATATATAATATATATATATATATATATATATATATATATATTGTGAGAATATATATATTTATATCACATATGTATCGTATATTATATTATATTTTATATATAATATAAAATTTTTATATATATATACTATAAATATAATATATATATATATATCTTGTTAATTATCTAAATCAAATAAATCATGGATTCAGAGATGGGACGTTAGGAAATATTTTGCCGATGCGATTGACGATGACATAGAGCAAATTTTCGCCGATGACGATGACCGATGCGATTAATTTAAAAATAGTATTTTAAAAAAATCTCTCTCTCTCTCCTCTCTCTCTCTTCTCTCTATAATATATATATATATATATATATATTATATATATATATTATATATATATATATATATATCATTATATATATATATAATATATATATATATATATATATATATATATTATATATATAGTATATATATATATAATATATATATTAAGTCTGTAGAAGGAGGGTCAGGGGGTTTCAACTCCCGAAATTATTTTAGCGCTTCAACAGTTACTAATTAAATTAAGGTGAGCGCAGTTTCTGCTAATAATTCGGCTAATAATTAATAATATAATTAATAATAATTATAATACTAAATAATAATTAAAATAATTAATAATAATAATAATAATAATAATTAATTAATATAATAAAATATAATAGGTTAATCAATGAAAATGAAAAGAATTTATTAATGGAAATGAGGAGACATGTTTTTGGTCCGTAACGATTTCTTAGGTAAAGTGGCTGTTCCTCATACATTTATAAAATATTTAGACCAGGACTTAAATGTAAGTGTTTCCAAGTTTTGCAGATGATAGCAAATTGGCTAACTCAATAAGGAATAATGATGGATTGTATAAATATTTAAAAGATCAAGGAGGGAGCTGTAATTCGTTGATGGGTATGAGCAGGTTCATTCCATCTTCAGATTAAATTTTTCTTTCCTCATTCATTCCTTCTAAAACTAAATCTTTCTTTCCTCATAATCCATGGTTCGATCGTGCTTATTCTCTGGCAATTCAGGCTAGAGACAGTGCCTATCGTATGTGGAAAAATTCTCGTTCTCCTATCACTCTCGCTAATTTTTCATTTCAGCTAGAATCGTTGCAGGGATATTCTTCGACGAGCAAAGCTGGGCTTTCATCAAAGGAAAGTGCGCTAACCTCCTTGGTCTCCTACTGACAAATCTTTCCATCTCTAGCAACTTCTGTAAATCTGCCTCTTTTCCTCCTTTATTCGATCTGATCATTGTTTTGCTAATTCTCCAACTGAAAAGGCTAATCTCTTCGGCCCCTCGCTCAACTATATTCTTTATGTCTCAATACTAGCACTTCCCTCCCTCAGTGTTGAGCTCTCCCATGTCCAACCTATTCCGAAAAAAAGGAAGCCGCTCTGATTCCTTCTAACTATCGCACTGAAGCTCTCACTTGTATTCTATCTAAGATCTTTAAAACCCTTCTCAACTCACTTCTTAGATCCACGGAAAATCACTCCGATCGCCAGTACGGCTCTCGTTACACGAAGTTCTACTGGCGATATACATTCCTATCTACCGATTTATGGTTTTCGCTCTTAGGAACTACGGGGAGACTTGGGTGGTGGCGCTTGACATATCAAAGCATTTGACCGGGTATGCCACGCGTCACTGCTCTCCAAGCTCCCCTCCTTGGTTTTCTTCCTCTCTTTGCTTACTATATCTAGCTTTCTTTCCAAATCCGGCTCAATATCGGCTGTTGTTGATGTGGCGACTTCTTCTTCTTTTCTGGCAATATTTGGGTTCCTCAGGGTTCTGTCATCCCTACTTTTTCCATTAATGATCTTCTCCACCTGTACCTCTAACTCTATCCACTCGTTTGTTCCGATGACTCGACCTTCATTCTTTAACTCATTTCAATTCTACTCCCACTTTTACTTCTGGAATAGTTGCCTCTCGTCTTCATCTTTTCCGATTTTATTCTCGCTGATGGATAGAATTAACTTTGTTGAAATTCAATTCTTAAAAAACCCAACTTTTACCAAATCTCCTTCTCCAAAATACCTTTCTAACTTTCCTGTCTCTTTTGACGGTTCCTCTCGTCTCTCTGTTGACAATATAAACATTCCTTGGGCCTTAACATGAACAAAAAAATGTCTTGAAACCTCACATCACAAACGGTTGCTAGGGCGGCCTCAAAGAACTGGAAGGTTTTGTTTAGACTGTGAGACTTTCCTTCTTTTCTCAGTTGCCTCCGCTATAAAAAGGTCTCATCCGCCCATGTATGGAATACTGGCTCTCATATCTGGGGGGGGGTGGCTCTGTTCACCCGGCTTTTTGGAACAGGGTCGAGTCAAAGGCCAAAGGGCTTATAAACTGTTCTGTACTTCCAGGTTCACTTGACCCTCGATCTTTTTGCGAGGCGATGTTCGGTGCTTTATTTCTCTATCCATAGATACCGCAGCGCAAGTGCTCGAGGGAATTATCCACTCGAACTACCACCACCTTTACGACGCCTTCGTAGCACAATAGGTGCTGTATACTGCGCAGGTAGTTTTGTTTGTTGACATTTTGGTAACTCCAGGCTAGTATGCTGTGGTTCTTCCTTCTTTCCCACCACCTCTATTTTGTGAATTCTCTTCCATCTTCTGTATTTCCTACTGAATTTAATCCCCTCACTTTAAAGCCTGCCCGTCTATGCTTCATATGGCGTAATTGCGCTAGAGGGGAACTTTGAGAGTAATACCACCCCCCTCCTTGAATAGGCTCTGCCCGTGAGTGGGGGGGACAACTGTAAAAAAAATCCTTGAATGGGCAGATATGTGGAAATGAAGGCTGAAAATCCATATTCCCCCCATCCAAACATCATTTCAG
>JABUQX010092190.1:0-37500 GCA_015478945.1 Trachelipus rathkii | reverse complement strand
AACTGCCCTTCAGTCCATCACGAGTTCAAAGCAAGTGAAACACTCTCCATGAGAGGTCGTGATGCTCTCCCAAATATTTGTGCCAGGTCGAGCATTCTAAGACTTAGGTTCAGCAACTGTTTGAGTTCGTGCTTTCGCCGGAGTTCGCCTTCGCCTTCGCCTTCTCCTTCGCCTTGGTTCGGCATTAACTTAAACCAGCTCGCTTGGTGAAAATCCCTTGATTCGATCCCTCGAGGGGATCCTTGGAAGAAACTTCCAGGAGAGCTCTTCTCCTTGAACTTGGCGACTCCCTTGGGATACTAGCCACACATTATACGCTATAGGTATAGTTATAAAAAAAAAAAAAAAAAAAAAATAAAAAAAAAAAAAAAAAAAAAAAAAAAAATTCTGGAAGAAGAAGTATTTTTCCAAATTTTTGAAAAGTAATGACACATATCAAAATGTGACATGTTTCGATATGTCATTCAATATTTTAGTATTGCATTAGGTCATACAATCAAGAATCAGTAAAATGTCGGAGGTTTAATTGCTATAGATTCGGAATTCCAAAATAGTCGAAACCGAAATCAGAGTCGATAATAATAATATAATAATAATTAAATACATAATAAAAATAATAATAATAATAATAATATAATAATAATAATTAATAATTAATAATATAATAATAATAATAATAATATATAAAACCAACTTTTATAATGCAAATTCAGAAATATTAATTTAAATATAATAATATAAATTAATTAAATAATATAATAAATTTTAAATAATATTAACATTGCGTAATATAATATAAAAATAGACATAATATTTAATAATAATAATTAATAATTAAATAATAAATATATCTAATAATAATAATAATATAATATAAATAATAAAATAATATAAATAATAATAAGGAAAAATAAAATAAAAATAATTAATAATTAAATAATAAATTAATAAATAATAAGTATATAATAATTAAATAAATTAATTAAATATATATAATAATAATAATTAATAAATAATTAATTAATATAAAATATAATATAATAATAATAAAATAAAAATATATTAATCAAGAGTTAAATAAAATATTTACAGAAAATAATAATAATAATAATATTTTCTCAAATATACTTGGAAAAATATTAAAAAAATTTCTTCCCCTCTTTCTTCTTAATTAGCGTCCCCCGTTTAATAATAATTGGCATCCATCACGTTAGATGATCTTATTTTCTATGACCGGGATGACCCTTCCCACACCGGCTAACCATTGACGTCCTCCTGCCATTTAACTGGGCCACTTAGCCCATCTTGAACGCTCGTATTTTCCTTTTGAAAAAATAAGAATACCAAACGGAATTTCCTTTGAAATTTTAAAACAACGCTTAGACGCGCCACAGATAGTCGAGATGAGTTAATATGGAAGTTTATTAAACCAATGTTATTTTAAACCCAAAAGGTAAGCTTCGGATTGAATTGTTGTTGTTTTTCTTGTTCGTTCTGCTTGTTGCAAGTTCGTTTTCTTTATTGGTTGTTGTCTGTGTCGTTGTGTAAGGAGTGCGTGTTGTTGTGTTTTCCCGTGTTGGATTGTCAATGTGTTGTTATTACCGTTGGTTGTTGTTGTTGTTGTTGTTGTTGTTGTTGTTTTTAGCTGTTCTCGATTGGAAACACGCTTACACGAAATGAGCATTAAACTAATAATAAATAGTGGTAGAAGTATATTAAAGTTAGTAAAGAGGAAGTAAGTAGTTAAGTGTAGTAAGATAGTAAGTAATAACCTAGATATAAGTAGTTAGAATTTAATAATGGTAACTTTAAAGTTTTTAAATGTAAAAATTTAATTGCTTTTTATAACAGACTATGAATGTTATATTAAAAGTAGTAATTATAGCAGTATATATATAGTAACCAGATCATCAAACACACACAGCTAAATCAGACATGCACGCATATGTTCAATGGTTCATCCTTTTCTCTCCTCACAGTAGTCCTAGTAGTAGCTTTTTTGAATTTGTGTGCATTGTTTTCCGTGTACAGTAGTTAGATAGTAGATAGTCTGAGGATGGTGGAGAATTTTGTTTCCCAGGTTGTTCCTAGGTTGCGGTGAAAATCTCCACCAAAGCGTCGATTGCTCAGAATACACGGCATCACATTGCCATCACTTACAATCCAGCGGTAAAAAATCCCAATGGCCGCATTAGCCAATTGAGTCATTGGTGAAAGGTGCAGTCATCAGAAAACCGAGAACCGTAACGGTAGATAGCATCAGTATTAAATATACAGAACAAAAGTAGGTAAAATTACAGTAGACTTTCTTAAACAGCCTTTTGATGTATAGTCTATGGAAATTGCCAAAGTTTCCGTGATTATAGAAAGCGTGATACAAAATAAAATATATAAAAGCGACTCGTTTCCAAAGTTAATATATACTGTATATAGTTTACCATTTACCAAAGTAATTTTACAAAGATTGCAAAGTTTAATTATTATTAACAGGTAAACGCTTTCTGCAATTCTTATTATTGTTGTAAATGTTTGAAATGAGCTTTAAATACAGAAAATCTTTAAAAAAAACAACAAAAGAAATAATCCTGAGAAAGGTTTTATACTCAACTTTATAACTGCTTAGAGAAATCCTTTCACCAGGATTTAATACTTTTAGAGTACTAAAAATTCTTTTTCAAGGCACTAAAAGTACTTTAGAAAAATTTTAGATAAGAAGTGTTACGTTGAAAGGTAAGTTTGGAAAACAGGTCGATTCATAATTTATATGATTAATATATTTAAAATGGCTACCCATATAAAAAAAAGTATAATTTTGTTTTAATTTTTAAAATGTAAGTTTTTTCCAGTAATAATGTAAAAAATTATATATATATTTAAAATTTTATTTTATATTATATTTAAACGTTTATTACCAAACTTTTAATATATATTAATTTAATATACTGGCTTAACTAACGAATGTTACATTCCCGTTATTAAAATTAAATTCAACTACATAGGTTTAAATTTTAAAGTATGTGTATGTACTATGTATATAAAAAAACCTCTGTCTTGATAATAAAGATATATTAAAAGTGTTTCAATAAAAATCTATATATAATATAAAATAAAATTTTTAATATTTTTTTTGACATTATTATTGGAAGAAATCTAACATGTGTAAAAATTAAAAATTAAGAATTTATTTTTATATGGGAATGCTATTTAAATTATATTAATTATCAAATTTAATTGAGGTTTTTTCAGAAATATTTTGGCAATATACATATATATATAAATAGATGTAATATTACTTAAAAAAAAGTAATGATGACTGTTAAAAAGTTACAATATATATATATATATATATAGAATTAATATAATATATATATAAGTAAGTATTTAACATAAAATATATATATGAATACTCGGATTAATAATTATTAAATAATATAATAATATAAATATTATAATATATATATATAATATAATATAATATATATAAATATATTATATTAGGTAATTGTCAATGGATTACTGGTATAATACATCTCTCATCCGCGGATAGCATATCGCACTAATATTAAAGATTCCGCACCGCGTCTTTGCCTGCGGATGTTTGCACGGATATTTATTGTCGAGATTTGATAATAAAAGAACCTTTATAAATAAATAATCAACTTACACTGAGATTATTACCATCTAAGACATATATGGAAAATGCACACGGAAGGTGAAGTGAACGGCAATTTGCAAAATGCCTGACGAAACATGTGAAATAACGTGTCCGAATCATCCTTCTACTGTGTATCAATATAGATCTGAATCTCAACTCGTTGGATAACCGAGTCAAACAATTCAAATTATGATTCTCAAAAGAGTGTGTATATTTTCATAAGAAACCTCTTTTGCTTATGTACGCCATGTTTCGATTCCAATATATTCCTATTAAGTTTAACATTTTGACTTATTATATCTAATGTTGAGAGATAATAATGAAATATTATCAAACAATGCTGTCAAACCCACTTGCAAATTAAGGCTAATAATCGAGAAACCATTGGAAGAAATTATAATATAAATGTTATTTATTATAGTGTTATATTTTCATTAAGATAATTATATAGATATAATATATATATATATATAGTATATATATATTATAGATATATAGTAAAATATAGAGGATATGAACTACTAAAACAGTATGATAAGATATATATATAATATATGTGAGTAAGTAGTAAATAGATATAGTAAGATAGATAATAGAAATATATAGGTATAATTATATATATATAGTGATATAGATATCAGTCATATATATATATATATTATATATATAGTATAAATATATATATATATATATATGATATTATAGTATAATATATATAGTATATATATAGTATATATATATTAGAAGGAATATAGAATATAGGATATATATATATAAGGGAAAAGAGCGCATCTACAGCTTCTTTCTCCAATGTGAGAGAGGAGAGGAAAGTAACCATTAGAATTCTGAAAGCATGGAAATGGAATGCGCAATTTTGAACCATTCTTCAAATGAAATGAGAATGAGAGGGTTTAAAGAAAGGAAGTGAAAGAGTAATAAAACTAAAGCTTGGAAACGCTTTGGTTTCTGTGGAATAATGACCTTCGTACTATTGCAACTTACTTATCCCCGAGTTTTTAAATGCAAGTTTTTTATTCACACAATATTAGGAACGAGTAGTGTAAATAGTCACATTTGGGGTATTCAGTTTGAAAAAGCTTAAAATCCTAGAACAGTCTTTTAATTTCGCCATCCCATATAAAAGGGTGCACAAAAAAAATGAAATCTACAGAACACCTTCTACACCTAAAAATAGTAATATCAATATACAGAATTTATTCACTGGAAGAATATTCTTCCAGCGAATCCTAGTATTGATGATTAAAGTAAAACACACAACATTACCAATTGATTAAGTGCAAATGATGGAAAAACTATCACCAAAAGTGAAAAAAACGACTTTAATAGATACAAGTGAATGGTCCATTCAGTTGGTTGGAATAAGTTAAGCAAAATACGTTTAACACCACGCTTGCTCAGTGAGTATATAAAATACTTGCAAGGAAATATTTTATTTGTTCCAAGTTGATTATAATGAGAGTATTTGGCAATAATTAGTAGCCTGAGGCAAGAAGAAAATAAGAGTATACCAGAACTCAGCAGAAAAAATTCCAAAAAAATTGATTGTTTCTTCAATCACAACCTGCCATTAATTATTGATATATTCAATACTTAGTGCAAAGAGTATATTTATAAATCCATTTATAATAAATCATTTTCATTATAGAAGCGTGAGGTGGAGGATAAGAGTTGATATATGAGATGGGGTAGCATTTAGATGAGTCCTCTAGGGATCCCGCACCATCCTATATTCGACCATTAACCTGGGCGCGGTAACACAATTATCTTAATAGATTGTGGCCTAAAACATCACCGCACTTTATATATAATATATCCACAGGCCCTTACAAATATATACTATATAGTAGGTATATCTCATATATAAAAACCTATTATAGGTCTAATATCATACTCATAAACATATCATGACTCTCATTATATATATATCTTAAATATATTAATCAATATATTATATATATATAATAAAATATATACTATCTATTAAATTCCACTTATACATGCAAGGGATTAATTGAATAATAAGGTCACACTTAATGTTATCTACGCCAGGAGGAGCTCACTTATTCAAAAACCTTTATACCCTTAACTAAACCTAACCTAACCTAACTAACGCGTTACAGACCATGTTCACGCTTTTTGAGCCTACACCTTATCCTACTCCAAAGGCTTTTAAACAAAAACTCGTCCTAAAGGAGAGACCTTCTCCAATCGTGCCACCAGGTGCACATGCTGGTTCGAGTGAGGACTTGTTCATTTTTTCCATTAAGTTTCAAGGCTCATTAAAACCTCCGAAGAAGTTGCCAAAGGTAAAAATGTCCCTAAAAGATTCATGTGACATGTCACATGTGCAATAGATGTTATTTTCATCAAGTTTCAAGGCTAATTAATTATTGTTGCGTGAGTGTAGAGCTTATTGTGGGCATGGTACCCAGGGTTCACATAGTCAACAGAATGTTTAACATTTGATTAATTTATTTAAAAAACAAAAATTTATCAACAGATTTTTTATTTTTTTTTATTTTTGTTGATACAATGGTTGCTAAGATAAATTGTCGAGGATATTTTTTTTTAAGTAAAAGGATTCTTAATTTTATATTGAAATTAATAAAAAAAAAATTCCGGGAAAATAACATAAAAGTAAATAAATAAATTAAAAAAAATAAATAAAAAATAAATAAAAAATAAATGAAATTAAAAAAATTCTTGATAATAAAAATTCAAAGAAAAATCAAAATTTTACAATATTTTGATTTTTAAAATAGTGGTTGCTTTTGAATTTATTATTATTATATTATTATTATATATCTAATTCTTATCTATATATTATTTATCTCATTATCTCACTAATTATTGGATAACAATTATTACATAATTATTTTATTATTATAATTCCCAAGACAATTCTATTTATACTCAATTATTACATATTATTATTCATTATTATTATTAGTTGTTGTGGTTACCGATATCGTTAGATTGTTGGTTCGTTGTTGCTGCTGCTGTTGTATTCTCTAATCAATATTACTATTATACTATAATACCATTCAATTTCACTCTTTACACACTGACTGTCACTTTCAAACTTAATCTATTTATTATTATTAAATTAATTCATAATACATTATCTGTTGGTCATCCAGGTGCTGAACGTATATATCTCACTATCATTCATCACTCATTAGAATTATCATATTATTATTATTATTATTATTCATTTAATTATTCATTCATTGATTATTATTATAAATCAACTTTATTATTATTTATTTAATCTCAATTACCTAATTAGTGGTATTAATATAATTCATATCTTACTCTGAGTACTCACCTTAAAATAACTCTTTTTGGTCCTTTATCTCAATGTGCCAATTAGTATTATTATTACTCTTAGATATATTTAACGTGCGATTCCTCTCTTAATTAATAACATTATACCTCAATTTCATTTGGTACTGGTATATTAAATTTCAGGCAAGCACAGGTACCTGGAGAAGATAATAGAGCATTTTTTAAAAGTTTTCCTCCTATTTTTAGAAGAGCCTCATGCTGTTATATATCCACGGCAAGATTTCTATCTACCAGAAAAGTTAAGGCAAATGTTGGTTTAACTAATAAAGGGCTCATCAGAGTACTTACACTTTTCTCACGGGCGACGGCGCTTCAGTGTGCACAAACTACTTTAATGCCTTTTTTGTATATTTAATCTCTAGTCTTTACCGTGCCTTTTAACTCCAATGTTTTTTAGCGGCTTAAAAATATCAGATACCTGTGGCTAAACTGAAAGAGTGAATTATGTAACCCCCAGGGCAAAGCAGGTATAAGTTAATCAATTGAAAGCAGCACTTACCAGTTACTTTATAAATATTATTAACTCGTTGAACGTGTTTTTTTTTCGAATACAAGCTATCCTCTGATTCGATAATCGGTTGCAATTTATATTGAAGCAATTATTATTATTATTATATTATTATAAGTATTATTAGTCCAAGTTAGTGTATTTATTATATAAATCCCAGTTTATCTAGTTAATTTACTCTCTGTGCCTATCCACGGTGCATAATCGGTATTATTATTTATATAATATTACTTTAATATATATATATATATATTATTTATTTTTGTTATTATTATTTTATGTGAGTGAATTTGCATTTATTATTCCACTTATAATGGTATTATTATTATCATAGGTGTCTGTATTAATATATATGATTATATTCTATTTTGGTTATTTTATATACTTTAGTTTATTTTTTACTTGTTATTTTAATTTTAAATTAATTAAAATTATATTCCCTGGTTTATTATTATTATTTTTATTATTATCTTTATATTTATTGGATTTATTTTACATATTTCATTATTTATAATTATCTCAAAGCTAAGTATATTTGTAATCACCGTATTTAGTATCAATGTAGTACAGTAGTAGTATATTTTAGTAAGCTCAGTAAGTTTAAAACTATGCAACACTCTCATATACACGAATATCGTGTCCAGATAATTTGTGAAGATAATAAAGTTTATCTCGGGTTCGTTGGGAAACTATAAGAGTTTAATGTCGCGCAATGTGAAAACAAAAAGCAACGAAGTGCCGGCCAGAGCCGTTGCCCGAGCAACGTCATAACTAAGCTCTCAAATGAAACATATGGTCTTGTTCAATTCTCTGAATTGTTATGGTGTTAAAAACTGAACTACATCATCTTACACTACAACACATTACCACATACGAGTCACACCACACAATCTTATACAACACACACTGCCACACTACATCATAAATCACCTTTTACTAGTACTTTTTACTGTAATTTCTTATTATACTTGTTTCTTATAGTTTAATTTAATATATAACATATCTTAATGTAATTTAATATATATCTGGTCACTTTTAAAATAACTTTCAATATTAGTTTTATTCTATTATTATTATATTATTATAAATTTCATATATTACCTTTAAATTTGTCATTCTTCTACATCATTATTTCATTAAAATACATATATAACATACTCGTATATTTAGTAAGGTTATAATTACTAGATTAATATATTAAATCTAAATATATGGGAATATTTATATATATGAGTATGTATATACTACTTAAATCAATATAGGGTATATAATAGTATATATATAGGGATTAGTATGCTCATTTGTTTTATACTGGCTATTTACTTGAAATTTAACTTTACATTGAGGTTATTTAGTTAATATCATGTGTGCTTTAATACTATTTTATGCCTTATTATAAGTATTGAATACTTATTCTTAGCTTTAATACTGTTTAACTTTATCGCTTATTTACTTGTATTTACTTAACTTTCTGTCTATTACTTGTTTAATCATCATTATATTTATTATTATATAAACATTATTAGTTATATTTTTTAACATATATTTTAGTAATATAATATAATAATACTTATTTATATATAATATTATTTATTATTTTTATATATATATATAATATATTTATTTATTTAATTATTATTTTTATATTTATATTTAATTATTAAATTTTTATATATTTTTATATTTTATATTAAACTTATTATTATATATATATATTACTTCTATAAGGTATATACTATGTATTTGTATATATTAATTATTATAGGGAAACACTAACATTACTACATACCACACACTCAACACACACACATACACACTACTAATCAATAACACACGACACTACAAATATTATCATCAACTACTAATACATATTTCAACACCTAGAGAGCACCATAAACACATAACACCTAAACACTCTAACGATCCCTTAAACTAAGCTCATTCGTAGAGGACACAAAAATCTAAATAACCAACTTTAGCATCTCTCGAAATAATATTAACCGACAAGAATGGTACAAACTAAATAGAGAGGAAGATATTTAAACACAAACTTCAAATTCATATTGAAGTTGAAAAAGATAAACAAAAATTTAAATAAATAGTTTCTTTTTTTTTTAGACAATCGAATTTTTTACCTTTTCCATTTTTAACCTCCATTAGATTAATCACAGCTTATACCACAATTCATTACCATACATATCTCCAGATCGCACAATTAAAGATCATCTCTTATTTATTGCCATCTAAGTTACACAATTACCTAAACTGGTCACACATGCGGTCATACACATCAATACCTATTATTCACTATTGTAATACTTATTATAACACACATTCTATAACTATAATGATATACATATATACTCATTATATCATTTTGGATTACTACAAGACAACTTAATTATTTATAACATACTATTACATACTCATACACATACAGGATATTTACTTTAACATACTATCACCACTAAGATTTACTTATTAACTAACTTCACTCAATACATAGATATTATTACTTACATACTCTACACACAGGATTTTACTTGGAAGCAAAACAACAGATTATTTATTTACTATTTACTACTTGTCATATTTAAAATAATTATATTTAGTTGGGTTTGAGGCGCACCAACACACACACACACACATACACCAAGGGGCACACCGACCCCCTTACGAAATTCTTAACTACTCAACAACAACCCAAAAACAATTATAAACAAACGACATATCCACATACTTACTCGTTAAACTACACCTATCAAGCTGCAGTCAGTCTAATTAATTCTTTACACTATACATTCGTTTCTCGCTGATAGAAATCAATCTCAGATAGAGTATCTCATTAAGAATTATATTATTTAACTAAACAATTTGTAAAAAGTTATTAGTGTATCAGAGAGATTACTAAATTATGAAAATATCATCAGCTGACTTTTGAAATTATGTGTGTAAGCACATTCTGATATCATCTTCCGAATATCCCGAGAGTATTGAATATTGACTTAAAAATTCATCTTAAGGAAAAATTAAACTCAATTTCCTAAAAAAATGCAATTGGCAACTCATTTGTCCTTCCGACACCACAGACAAATTCTTATATCGCACATTCACTTTTTATAAATTTTATTACCTATTCTATTCGTGACCCTTTGGATGGGAATTGTGTGCAAAAAATAGGGAATTTTTTTATTCAAGTAACACTGTTATTAGTGAGAGATTAGTTTTAAACCTTTCCTGTGTGCTATTATTTTGTCAATAATTCCACAATATAATTTTGTTCCTAATGGACATTGAGGACAAGAATAAAAATTGTGTGTTTTTAATAAATATAATTACAAGTAAAAGAAAAGGAAGCTTATATTATTCAAGGAATGATTAATTAATTTAGGAATTTTTTACCACAATCCTGATATTGAAAATGAACATTATTGTTATCTAACCACGGCTTACCCAGCGTGTTGCAACAAAAACACGCAAAAATTCGCACTCGGTTAGTTTCTGGTATGGACAGCTACGAGGATAAATTTACCAAGAGTACCCTAGCCTACTCCTCTGCTTTGTGCAAAATGCTCCACATCGCGCCACACTTCTTACATCAATAGACAATGCGATTTACAGTGCTCTAGTAGGTATATAGAGGTTCTTCCTTCAACTCATTTTAAGACGATCTGATTAAGGACCTTACGTCTGACACTTATTACTATTGGAGATGATAAAGTATCTTTTTTAAATCTTTAAGAATTGTAAATTTTCAACTGATTAAAAGTAACATTTTACTTAATTTATTATGAATATGTTAAGGAAAAACATTAGTAATTTCAGATATAATTTAATTGCTTATTATGTTTATTAGTGAATTTGAGAATAATATATTTTTTGATCCAATTACCAAACTTGTATATATTTATTAAATAAATCATTTTGATAATTATAACATTTGATTCAATTTAAATTATAAAATATCAACTAATATTAGTGATAAGAAATTACCTTTTATATTATATCTAATATATAACGTAATAATTTAGTTAACTTTAAAAAATTATTTATCAAAGGTATTTTTTATTAAAATTATTATAATAATTTCAGTAGTGTTATTTATTCTATTAATATATTTATTAATATTTATATTATTATTATAATTATAATTGATTACAGTCTTTGCACTCAATCTATTATCAACTGAGGTAAGAATAATAACTATACATAATCAACAACCCGTACATACTACTTGATCACCACATTGTGGAACCGCACATACTTTTATGCATTGCATTCGTGATAAGAGATTATTTATCAATGCTCGTGAATAAGTATTACTCACTATGATTAATCTTATATAACGTGCTTAAAGAAAATATATTATATGTAAGTTATTATATTTGCTTTTTGGTGATACACTAACAGAGAAGACTGTTACTTTTATAGTGTGTTGTTCGCTTATCAATCTTCGTCTCACGTGTTCTCTATGTAATATATTTTTATCAAATGAAAGAGTGATAACAAAAATATTACAAATATATGTGATTATATGAGTTATGCTATATAATTAATACTACGTTTAAGGTACTCACTTAAAAGCTTTGATAGGCTATATAAAATTTTTAGTAGTAATATAGTAAGAGGAGATATAATGTTTCGCAAAATTTTAATCCTTATTAATTAATACAAGGTGAGTCTATAATAATAATATATAGTAGTTATATTTTATATTCCACTAGATAATATTAAGACAAACATACTAATTGTTATTTATTATTTTTTTATTAAATATTATATAATAAATTCCAGAATAATGCTATTAAATGCAGGCAATACGTAGTAATAATAGTAATCCTACTATATTTTTAATAATATTATATTAAGGTGTTACTCAAATATGATAGTCAGGCCTCTTAGAAAAGAGACCAACGAGATCCAATTATTTCATAAATACACCCTTATTAACTACTCAGTGCGAAAACCGGTTGAAAGTCGGAGAAATTGACGTTATTGCTAGAAATGCTCTGGCAATATATTTCACGTGCTAAAAAAAAAAATATAAAAAATAAATATGATCTCATAACGTGAGCTAATAGCTGACAGGGAAATATGGAAATAACTTGTTTCGCGAGAATTATTATATCCTGTGTGTTTAAAATTTATTGTTTAGAAAACTATCTGTAAAAATAAAACATTTAAGATAATTATATAAATAAATATGTATGTGTATATGTTTTTATGTATGTTTTTATTAATCTTTATGGGACCCCATAAATATGCTAGGTAAGAATTAATTATTTTTTAACAAACATTTTTTCATAGTTCATATAACTTGTAGCTGTTTACTAATTATTTGTGCCCCAGGGTGAAACTAAGCAAGTTTCTTTAATAGTCAAATTTTGCTTTTTTTTTTACTAAATGTGTTGGTATTTAATACAGCTCGTTTTCCGATTTGGCAGGATAATGTCGGATCTTCCTCTGAGAGCCTTTCGTGGGAAACAACTCGGGGTAGGACTAATATATAATAAAGATTATCATACACCCCCTTGCGGGGGAGGCAATTGATCTACTTTCAGAGTTATACACCCTGCATCATATAGGAGATAATATAATTTTATATGTGTGCACTTAGGGTTCATAAGCTATATATGTCCCGCAGGGGGCGGTTTTTCCTACGCCACCTTCTCCGAGCCTCGGGTTCATGGAGACAACAACGAGCGTCCAAACCGCTGCTCGAGGTTCCGTCGGCTCCGAGCCCACCTCCACGCATATGCCGCCGCAGGTTTGTTTGGTTCCAATACTTCCTCCACTTATATAATTGTTAAGTTCCCCCAGCTTACTACTATGTGTTTCAGCTGATGGTCCAGATTCCCCTCCCCCCCCCGCACAAAAAGGAAAAAATGCCAATTTTTGTTTAAATTGTCTATATATTTTTTTTTTTTTTAATTATTATTCCTTATATATTTGTTCATATATATACCAAAATTCGTGAAACATAAGGATTCCAACATAAGACTCGATAGTGTCAGTCTCTGTGCCCCGTCGGAGCTATGTCGTGACGTGTGTGTGTGGAGATAATGAATTTTTTCTCTCCTTTTTTTGTTGTTATTATTTTTATTGCTGTTTCACCCTAGTACAGTTTCCTCGGTGGTAAATTTCCTGTGGACACATGTGCAGTTACGCGTGTCTCGGTCGAACTGGGTAATACGCAACAAGCGGACCCACTATTTGTCAGGCCGAATAGAACACCTGGGTGAAAATTTTAATAGAGGATGCCAACTATAAAAATATTAAAATATTTATAAGCTTCCATAAATTAAAGAAGCATTCACAATTATACAAGTCAACTCAATCAAGACTGTCTCCTGTTCTCGATAAACCATTAACATAGGAATACACTGTAACATTTAAATGAAAGCAAAACTTTTTGCTGAATGGAAATGAAAATTTAATGGCATTTAATTCCTTTTTTCTTTCTATTATTTTTTCTTAAGTTTTATTTAATGACATATACCTTAGGATTAATTAATACACCTTTTACTACGACGGTATTTAAGGATAATAAATTTTCTCATATGATATCTAATTGATAAGTCAGGAACGAAGCTAATCCTAATATAATGAAGTAAAAATTATAATTTAAAATACTTTATTTTATTACATTTAATTTATTCAAACATGAATCATCACCAAAATGCTGATATTTATAGAGCAATTGTGAAAAATGGCTAAATAAAATATTTTAATGACTATATTAATTGATTTTAAATGATTAATAAAAGCTATATAAATAAGTAATAAATTTAAATAAAATACACATACATACTTATATCCACACATTTAAATACAAAGTTTTTTATAAAGAAAATACACTATAATTATTATATTTTATCAAAGACCCGATATAAAATATATATATATTCTCGTAACCATTATATATAATTTAACTGAAACCCACCGAAATAGTAGTTTCATACATATATTAATAAGGGTAACACCAATTTCTTCAGTATTACCCTTATGTAGAAAACAATTTATTGTCTTGGCACCCCCCCGAAAAAATTTCTGGATACGCCACTGGTATATATAATATATATTAGAAATAAAATTCAAGTAAAAAATTATATTCACAACTTCTCTCTATTAATCATGCTTTAAAATATAAATGATGATAACTTTCTATAGTGATGACTATTACTTTTCTATAGTATGATAATAAAATTGATAATACATTTTTATATTAATAAATATAATAAAATACTCACTTTCACTAATCTGTGCACCGTAAACACGCTGATGACCTAAATATATATATATATTTACTATATATATAATATTCATATTATTAGATAGTATGTATAGAAAAGTATAATTAAGGAATTATTAATAATTACCATTATCCGACATAACTAGCAGCTTTAGTGTAATCTATGTTAAGGTCCTACAAAGCCTGCTGGTCTCCGTGTAATGAATGAGTATATTATATTATATTATTATATATATATTATATATATAATATATATTATTATATATATATTATATATATATATATATATATAATTATATATATTATATATATACTACACACTCGTAATTTATTCTACTCCACATTTTTACTCATAGTAAAAATAAGTCGGTATTTTTATGATAAATATTATTTTTATGACCCTATGGTAAATTTATATAGGCCATATCCCTTCGGTAGGTCTACAAAAGGATTTATTACCCTATTAATAAATTGTTTTATTGTCAACAACACTATCATTTAATTAAAGGACCTAATTTTAACCTTCATTATCTTGAGTCCCCCTTCGAATTTGAAGTTTTCATCCTACTTTAGTTTTGTACCTATTTTGCTCTTGTAAATAGAGTTGATAGCGTGGAGTGGATTTGTGGTCAGGATTGTAGGTTTTGATTTTTCCCTTTTCATTCCTACAGTTGATGATAGGTGCAAATTTTCAAATGGTTTCCACTCATTTACATGATAGTGCAAATTTAATCATTTTTATCGATATAAATCGTATTAATTTTGATTGACCACTTGAAGATCTTGTAGGTTGACATTATATCTAACCCCATCTACGAGAAAATTATTCACTTTAGATACTTGAGTTATAGAAAAGTATAATTTACACAAGTTTTTTTATTCTAAAGAGACTAATATTTAATGGATAACTATAGTATTTGGTATTTTTACTTTTCTTGCATTATTTTTAGTGTTATTGGTATTTTATTAATACCTTTTATTACTATTTATTTTATTAATTATATTTTCTTTATTAAATAATTTATTTACATGTGTACTACTAGCGATCCTGCAATAATTTTTAAATCGATTATTTTAAACATTTTGAGCTCCTCAAAAAATGTTTTCATTTGTGAATTAAAGGTAAAAGGGAACGTGTAATTATGAGGAGTATGGAACTCGGCTTATACATTTTTTAATTTATAATCTATGCATTAGTCCTCTCTATTAAATTTTATTAATATATTAAACAAAAATTATTATTTTATTATAATAGTGAAAATAATTATTATTGTTCTTTTTTTCAATATATAACCTATATACTATAAGTCAATTCTTTATGTTAAGTTATTCTAATTTATATGAGGAAATGTGAATACGTTTAAGCTATTTCTAAATTAGTTCAGTGTAGATTATTGCATTTATATTTCTTTCTTGGTAGTCTAACTATTAATGAACACCCATTTGAAGAGGTGTAATACTTTACAGAATTTTAGATTTAATTTAGATGTTTACAGAAGCGTATAGATAATTGCTTACCAATAAGACAGTTAGGAAGGCAGGAAGCGTATAGTTATGTAAATTAATGTGCACCAAACTGGCACGATCGGAGATGTAGCGAGATGGATTTTTAAAGATTATTATAATTATTTGGTTTAGTCGCTTATGACGGAGGTGTATTTTGATTAATTAACGTGGATATAAATTGATTTAAGGCACCCTATTTGCTATAGATAAGTAGTAGCTTAAGTACAAAAGTTTTATCAAGGTTGAATTAAATATCAGAAATCGTACTAAAATAGTATAGTACATTAATTAGATTTTAATAATCAAAATTTAAAATCAATATTCCAATTTATTATTAAGAATCTTTCGGTTTAATACAAATAATAGATTTTTTTTTTAAATTTTATAGATATTAATAGTATAAAATTTATTTAAAACCTAATTATATAAAAAGTTTAATTATACCAATAGTTTAAATAATAATATTTATTCTATAATTGCTAAAAAGTTTTTGATTGTATATTTTATTATATATAATATATCATATAGAATAGGGGCATTTTATAAGGAGATCAAATACTTTTACAGACAATATTCAAAGTTATCTCATAGTATTATATTAATTTGATATATATATATATAATGTATATAAAATTATATTAATTTATATAATATTAATATTAATTTTGTTATTTAGAATATATTTATAAATACATAATAAATGATTATATTATTTAATAAATTATACGTTTATTAATTAGTGAGTGTATTAGTTATATAGTGAAGTGGCTGGTATATAGGTGTTGTATTTGAGTATGGTGAGTAATTATCAGTGTGTGCTGTATAAGAGTTGAGGGGCGAGGTGCATTGGTGAATACATAGAATTTTTTTTTATTATATTTTTTTTTGTTTTTGTTTCCCTCTCATTTAGTTCGAGATTTATATGTTTTAAAGAAAGTGCTATTAACGTGAATATGTGTGTTTTTGAGTAATTTTGTAAGGAACAAAGCTTTCAAAGTTTTAGAGAGACATATTAGTAATATTCGTCAGAGATCATATATGTATATAAAATGGAAAAAATTATATGTGTCTCTCCTATTTAGGGGGGCTCTGAGAAGTAAATTCGATCAAATATAAGAGTAATTTAGAGAATCAACTTAAGATGTAAGAAACTTGAAGTTACTGAGAAGTTTCTTTTTTCGAGGGAAGAAGAATGTCACATGGTTAAACTCGAATTTGTGACACTTAAACCGAAAAAATAGCAGGAGAAATCTGGGGCGCGCGATACTCGGTCGGACGTCCGGTTCATCGGACTCGAATTAAGAAATGGCGTGTAATGTCTTCAAGTTTAGACACGAATTTACTGGGCATATCGACGGCGTGAATTGTTTTTACGATTAAAGGAGGTTGTGGAATCAGCTGTTCTAACCTGCGATGTGAGTATTCGAGGTTTTGTAAACTGAGACCAATAATTTAAAATAAAAGATAAAACAATAGTGGTTTATAAATTCATTACAAATAAAGTTGTGATTTTCAAAAACTGAGTGGTGTGTTATAGAGAAATGTTTATAGAAACTTACTAGTACAATATAATTAAATGTACTTAATAGTAGGCATAGAGGTTTCATAAAGTGTCAATGAAATGAAACGATGAATATTCAATCTAATATCGAACGAATCTTATCATATAGTGCTCACAGCTGATCAAATTTTATTGGTTTACATTTTTTCGTGATTTAGCATTTTTCCTTAAAATTTGGTAAGCACGGGGAAAGAGCAACCTTAAAACAGAATTTATAGTGATTAGTGATTTACTCTAACGGTGGTGCGTTAGCATCGTTTTGTATGCTTTATAGATTTGTGCTTAAAATTGACATAATCGAACGGATTTGTTGTTAGTGAGCTATTTGTGTCCCTAAGATTGTGTGTGCTCTGGCTGTGATGTATGTTAGCTCTCAGATAAGTGTTGTGCTAAAGTGAGTTATCGAAGAGACTCGTGCGCGTGTTTTTTAAATTTTCAAATAACAATAAAATCTTGTCAATTAGGCATGTATAAAGTAAAATTAAATCATTTAAAGTATTAATAATATTATAAAAAATATATAATAAATTAAATTTATAATAATTATATAAAATTAATAATAATAAAAATATAAATATAATATAAATATTATAATAGTATAATATTAAATAACTAATAATTAATAATAAAAGTGTATAATAAATACAATAATAAATTATAAAAAATCCTACAGACCTGCTGAGCAATAACAAATATTATGACTTATATAAGTGATAAGTTATAAAGCAGATTAAAGTTAAATAACTAATAGTAAAGCGAAAGTTAAAGCTGATAAAGCAGAAATATAAGAAATAAGTTATAAAGCCCTAAGTTAAAGGCAGAAAAGTTATAAAAAGCCCTATAAATAGGGTATAAAATAACATGATAGTATTTATTATATAATATTAGTGGCTCAAAAGTATTATAAACAAAAAAAGCTACCATAAATAGAAAATCAAAAGATGATTGTCTAATAATCTCTCTTACTGCTATATCGTTATTTATATATCGATAAAGATTATAAAAAACAATTTTTATTTTAATGTTTGATGGTAGCGGCCGTTAGAAGGAAAGAAAAAAATCTTCTGAACTAATAGATTTTAGAACACGTTATTGCTTTTCACTTGTTGTTAAACAAAAAAAATTAAAACTATAATTATTTTTATATCTGTTACAATACATTTACAATTGGCTATTTAGATAGATTTGAGTCAAATAATGTAATGTATTAGTGGACATATATGAACGAAATGATGATTTTTTCTGTGTAAAATTCACAGGTTAAATATATTAACACGGTATCCGGAAAGTAGGTGGGCTTACGAGAGCCGCGGGGAACAAGTTAGGGGGGAGGCAACAGTGGATTATCCAATGACCACGGTAGGGAGAAGAGAGGAGGGGAAAGATACACGCCTCACGCCCGACACCCGAATATACCCAAGAAGACAGGAGAGCCGCCATGGTCGGAGAGATTACACCATCCCCGGAAGGGGTATAAAAGGTATACACACTATCGGTTCCCCGGAAGGGCCGAGAGACCCCGACTCCTGCCATCGGTGCGGAGTATACCTTGGGGTTATTTATTTCACATTTGAAAAGTAAGAAAAATAAAAATCACCACCATATAAACTCGCCAAAGATACCATTTAAAAAGCCCATGTAATGTCACGATCTAAAAAACAAGAATTTAAAGCCACGACAAAGCATGCGATTCTCTGGAACTAAGTAATACTCTACTCACACTCTAACCCCCAATCACTTACTAAAAAAAAAAAGAATAATAAAAAATTAAAATAATACATTGCTTTTTCCATGTTCTACCCACTTACTATTATAGTAAACTTTTGAACTTCTATAATAAACTACTTTTCTCAAATGTTCCTATTGTTCCTTTTCTTATAAGCCTTATGTTTATGGTAACCTTCACCAAATCATATATTATTATAAATAGTAAATATTAATTGATAGATAATAGTATATAATAAGGTATATAAAATATCTTATTTATTATAATATTAACAATTTAAGTAATTTCAATAAATATTTTATTAAAATCCATTTTAATATTCAAACGAATTTTATTGATGGTTTATAATGATATTAATAAATAGCTATATACGTTTCTTATCAAACCTTTTTATTTTAATACCTAGGTAGTTTAATATAGTTAACACTATCCATACTTTTGATATATATATTTTTTAATATCCAAAACTGTTCTAACAAGATCATTTTTAGGTTAATATTGATAATTGTTTTAGTACTTATCAATTACAGTATATATTGAAACAAAGTATTAAAACCAATTATAAAAGAGACTATTTTTTTGATTCTGTAAATAAGTTGTTAAAATGCTTCAGGCTCTAAAATTTTAGAGTTTTAAAGCAGTAAAACATTTGAGTTTTAAAGCAGTAAAAAGATTTCCAAGTTAGGATCATTTCCTAAGCTTATCTTATATACAGAAATTCTACTAACATAATGCTCCCACTCGATATAATGTGTCATGAGTTAATATTTTGTGTATATAATTCAAGAATGTACGTCTCCGATTCAGATAGGTTATATTAAGAGCTATGAGCTTTTGTCCATTACTCATTGATTTAAAGGAAGACAAATTACAAATGATTACCTGGAAATAGTTATATATTTATTATAATAATAATGTTTAATAAGTGTCACCCTATAAAATAAGGAATAAGGCCTAAAATTTGACTACTACAGTGAGGTGGAAAAGACTCAAAATTAATATAGGTATATAGTATATATGTATTAGGTCCGTTATATATATATATATATATATATATAATATTATATATATATTATAATTGGATATTTAGTTTACCCTTTATTTTTCCACAAAATTACGGTGTTTTTGATTTACCTAATGTGAATTATTCCATTTTTATTTAAGATAAGATGGTCTAAATGTGTATGTAGTGTAATAATTATGTGTACGTTTTATATGTTTGAGTCGTTTATTAATAATGTCCATAGTGAATGTGTGATTAATAAAGGGGTTCGCTTGTTTTTGCGACTGTGTTTCATTTGGCGAATTAAACATATTTCGGACGATATTTTTACTTTAGAAATAAATGTTTAAAAATTTGTTGTGTGCTTTGTTGATGTGACCTCACGCGGTTTAGTGGGAAATGTTATATAGTGACTGAGTATATACTGTTAGTGTCTATATGTAGGTTAAATGTTAGTAGTATAGTCTATATAATAGTATTGAATTGTTATAGTGTTATAAGTATTTATAGTTCCATTATGTATAGTTGAAATGTAGTTAGTGTATTAATAAGTTGATCCCATAATAAGTGAAATTATTAATTAGTATTAGTAGTTTATATATTATTTATTTTATATATATTTAGTTAGTATTGAGTAGTAGTGATGTGTAGAAT
Organism: Trachelipus rathkii; assembly: GCA_015478945.1. Taxonomy (NCBI): domain Eukaryota; kingdom Metazoa; phylum Arthropoda; class Malacostraca; order Isopoda; family Trachelipodidae; genus Trachelipus; species Trachelipus rathkii. The sequence goes on along the minus strand of JABUQX010092190.1, from coordinate 16,266 downwards.
GTTGCCTAGTATATATAGTAGTATATATACGTGATTATTATAAGTTAATAAGGTTAGTATTAGTGTATTATTAAAAAGTTAATTTAAATGTGTGTGGGTGTGTGTGTTTATATATTATAATAGAGATTTGAATTTAAGATATTTTTTAGTGGTGAGTGTGGAGTTGGAATCGGATGTGCCGGGGTGGGGCCTTCGGCCCCCCCTCTATATCATTTTTTAAAATAAAAATATCGTCCCGTCAAAAGCTAAATTGAATAATGTAGATTAGAAATTAGGATGAGCTATAGGAATGAGAAAGTATTATAGATGAGAGCGTTAAGTAAGATTAGATTAAGTATAATGAGTTAAAGTGTTGAATAATTAATTAATTAATAATAATAATAATAATAATTAATAATAATAATAATGATTATGAATAAATACATAATCGAGTATAATATATATATGAGAGATAATAAATAATAATAGTATATAATTAGTGATATTAATATAAGAATTCAATAATAACAAATATAAATATAATTATTACAAGAAGCGTTTAGTCACCTATAGTCGTGGACCTTCATTAGCAGTACTAGGATGCTTGTGTACCCTCATTTTATGTAGTTGGCAAGCTTCATAGTGAAAGGGGTACCAGACAATTCTTGAGTCTTTATATCCCGTATTTAGTGATGTAGCTACGCCTTCCAACTTAGAGTAGGGGGGATAAGCTGTGGTGCGTGCCATTTTCGCTGGTTGGTAAAATGAGAGGCTCTGTCACGCTACACATGAAGTAATGATTGTACGACTACAGCACTAATCAGAATTGTGTTTTTTATATTTTATTTTAAACCTAGTTAATTAAACTTGTGGAGTTATTTGAGATACACTTATCGGTTTTAATTGACCCTTGCACTGGGAGGAGTAGAGGTTTACTTTTTAGGTGTAGTTTAATTTTTAAAAGTTTAAGGGTTAAGGTTTAAGTTTAATATATTATATAGGTTAATATGTAAGGTAATGGAGTTATAAGGATAATTAAGGTGCTTATAGGGTTTATATACGGGCCTATATGGTGATGTTAATGAGCGTATGGATTATAAGTAGGTTATATTTAATACTATATAGGAAAGGTTTTAAAGATCGGACCTTTCCAAAGAGGGGGTACATAATAACAATAGATAGAAAATAATATAAAGTGAATATATTATTAATATAAGATTAAAAATATTATAGTTACTTACTCATGACGAGAGACAGTATTACACCTAATCAATAATTTAATATTTAAATTTGTCGAAACAAGAAATTTATTAATATTTTATATATATTTTGTTATTTTATATTTTATAGGTCATCCAAACACTTAAGCTGTTCTATATTAAATCTCATGGAGGCTCTTATCTTAAGTACATTTGGAGAGGTCATACGTACCAATGTGATAAGCCACGTAATTTGAGAATGCCCGTAGGCAGGCGATTCAAGATAATCGATAATATTGGATGTAGATAGTGATACATTGGAAAACAAGAAAGGCTGGGGTATAGAGTAAATGCGGTGGTACGGATAAACTTGAGATTAAAATTTTACCATATGTTATACAAAAATCCGGAAGTGTACTCTGAAGCCGTTATTAAAAATGTATATTTTAAAAGTTATCTTTTCTTGTGAGATTTTTATTATAGAGAACCCATTGACATTATATAATTTATTTTAATAAAAAACTGATAGACCTAAAAGTAAACCAGACAAATGATAGCAAATAATGAACACAACCTAACCTAACATGGATATAACCTACCGAATGTGATTATTGCTAATGTTATGGGGACTTTATATTTATGGAGTCATTATATTTTCATGACAAGCATATAATTACAAAGTAATTGAGTGAGGCGAGACTCGACTACTCTTCTTATTCCTTTACTTTGCTTATAAATCAAGAACGAATGCCCTCATACTCCTCTTCTTTCTTCTCTTGCTAATGTCCCGGAACGTTTTTGTGAATTTGAAAGAGAATGCATTGCTGAGACAATGGGAGCACTGTCTCTGACATTACACTAGCTTTTCTTTATAACCTATCATTCCTCTCTCTCTGGTCTCAGAAAGTTGAAGAGTCTGGTCTTGCCCTCTTCGGTGTCACCTAACGTATGCAAACATTTCTGCTCTCCTCAGTTCACTCAGTCTTCCTTACCTCGCTACCATTATTATTACCTTGCCATCCAAAAACTGGGAAAATAAAATTGATCCTCATTTATTTAGCTATTATTCTAATTCATTCTCGGCTTCATTTTTCCTATAAAAATTTATACAGATAATTTATTTTACTATAGCTCATTAAAAAAAATATATGTCTGAAAGTGAAAATTGACTAAAAAATTAACCTTGTTAATATCTCTGTAATGATTATAGTTAAAATTATATCAGGTATTAGCAATATTAAACCTATTTCTGTAATTTTTAACAAATTTATAACTTTTTTACAGATATGAATAAAATCATGAAATCTCAAAGTATGACCTGCACCAAATTTAAATCAACCCGTAAAATAAGCAGATTTAAAAGGTCAGTATATATAATATATAAATTATAATTAATAGTGTAGAATAATGCCTAATGGTATGAATAATATAAGCTCATTCCGGCTTTGATACCTAGATTGGTAAATGAAGGGGTAATCCCTATTATTAGAGAACGCGAGAACACTCTAATCTGAAAGATAAACTGAATAATTATTTAGTTCACAAAGTTGTCAAGCCGAAGGAAAAAATTTTCTTATTCTCTTTAATTTACTCTTCATGTGATTTCCTCCTGAGAAATACGTGTGTGTATCTTATTGATTTATATGTTATAAAATTTGACCACAGAAATGGAGACGGTGAAGATTGGTAAGTGAAACTAAAATCAATTTATAAATGGAAAGGACAGGCTAAAAGTCCCTCACCTGATAAAAGAAGCTGCTTACTGGGGACTCGAGTACGTAGGATAAGACAGAGAAGGAGAACATCCTCACATAAGGTCACCAGTTTTTTTGATGAAATGGTAAGGTATCTTTCTAAGGCCCAAAACCCATTTACTTCATTTATCTGCTCGACTTAATCTTCCATGGTGAATGTCCGTTGTACATGGTTTACTCGTATATATATTGCCAAAAGCAGTAATTAAATATTTGTGTATGGTTATTAATATAACTCATCATTAATTATTAATAAACTTTAAGTACTGTAAATGTAACCATTATATATATATATTATAATATCATACTACTATATTATATATATAATTATACATATATATATAATATTATATTATAATAATAACTATATAATATATATAACTATATATACTATTGTTACATTATTCCTATATTTAATTATATATATACTTATATATACTGTATATAATACATTAGTATATATATATATTAATATTATAACTATTATAATATTAGCCTATATACATAAATATATACTATATATACTAATAAATAAATATATATATGTTATAATATATTATAATATTACTTTATAATATACTATTATCATATATATTATATGTTTTAGTGATACTATTTATATTATCATATTAAATATATATAATATATATAAATATATATATACTATATGTAGATATCGTACAGTGCGCGTAACTCCCTATACTCGTGCTTGCTCGTGTCTCTACCGACGCCATGTTTGAAAATTAATTCAAAAACGCAATTCAGTATACTTACAAATGATTCTCAAAATGATACGACTTATCCTCTTCATTTTTTATGTTGAAAATGCGGGTCAAATGAATGAAATTATTACATAATAAATATAAAAAATTATGGTAAAAATTGACTAAAGGTGATAGACAATCCTTCGCTATAATAATGCATATTTTTCAATTATTAAAAAAGGCGTGTTGAATTTCCGTGTACTTCAAAATCGATAAGCGGAGATTAGTACATGCAGTGGAATCTAGCCTAATAAAATTGTCTGCCTTTGGATGCTCTAAGGTTACCTTATCACCTTTTGTTCGATGTTGCCATTCTACTTTAAGTATAGCGGGAATAAGGCACCGGACGGATATTTATTTAATGTTTAAAGTTAAACATTATAAAGCTAAAAATATATTATAGAATATATATTTAAAATATATACATTAAAAATACTATATTATATACATATATCATTATATATATATATATATATATTATATATATACATATATTTATTATAGTATTATATTAGAGAGAGAGAGAGAGAGACCGAAGAAGGACAGAGAGAGCAGAGAGAGAGTGCATGGACGAGGACAGAAGATCGAGTACATGAGTGAGCGGAGATCGGAAGAGAGAGAGACGGGAGGAGCGATGAACAGAGCGAAGTACAGAATGAGACGGAATATGAGAGAGACCGAGGAGACGAGAGAGATGAGGAAGAGCAGGCCGGAGAGAGGGAGAGGCGAGAGAGGCGAAGGGACAGAGTTGCCGTGTTTAGAGGACGGGGAGACAGTCGAGGGGAGAGGGCACCTTACGGCGAGAGAGAGATGAATAGACATATCGTAGGCAGAAGAAGGAGACAGCCCACGAAGAAGAGATCGTTTAAGAGGGAGGGGACGGCGGAGAGATGAGACAGACGAGAGAGAAGAGGAGATGGAGACGCGACGAAAGACGAAGTGTGAAGAAGAATCACGGAGAAGACAGCGAGGAGACAGTAGAGATGAGGAGAGAGAGAGAAGAGAGAGAGGACGATAGGTAGAGAATACCAGACATGGAAGAGAGAGAGAAGACGAGACGATGAGAGAGATAGAGAGAGGAGAGAGAGACAGAGAGGAGAGAACGAGAGAGAGACGAGAGAGAAGATAGGAGGGGAGAGGAGCAGAGAGGAGAGAGGAGAGAGAGTACAGAGAAGAAGAGATACCGAGACAGAGGACGATGAGGAGGCAGCCCCGTGAGTAGTAAAAGTTTATGGAAGTCGCCCTCACGAGTATAATTTTAACACTACGTTTATTTTTAATAAAACAGATGAATTAATGCCGCTAAGCAACACTTCCTCGCGAGCTACGAGGCCTGCGGGCACATCGCTGCCGCAGGTGGTTAGAGAACAGTATGATTTCCGCTAACCAGTTGACTCGCGTCGCACCAGATATATATAATAATATATCTATAATATATATATATACTATATATATATCAATTATATATATATTAATAATGATATATATCTCATATATCTAATTACTATATATATATTATACTATTATTTATATAATATCTATATATATCAGTATACTATATATCTATATATAATATATTATATAATACTATATTATATTATAATCTAATATTATATCTAGTATTATATATAATATATGATATTATATATAGTATTATATATTAGTGACTGCATCAGAGCACCTTTTCGCATCCAACGGCATCGGATGCGTCATTGCGAATCTTTGATTTAAATCCCGGAATGCCTTAATTCATATATATATATTATATATATAATATATATATATATATATATATATCTATAATATATATATTATAATATTATATATAATATATATATATATATTATATAATATATATCTGATAGTATATATTATATATATATATCGTAGTTTTAGCACGTTCTATAAGTATAATTGTTACCAGGGTGCGAGACGGGGAACCAACTCAAATGCACACACAGGCCTCTTTTCCCCCATCCCCGACCTTATATGAAAGATGATTTACAACATTGACGTTATAAACTTTTTTGCATAGTATTGAAAATGTAAATATAGAAAGGTTGTGCCTGAGAAACATAAATTTTCTGCCTTTTCTGCTGAGAATATGTTTCTCGTCTCACTCATATATTAGGCCCCAGCATTTGTTAAGATAGATTCTCAACTTGGAAACTAGTTGGCCGCAGGTCACCAGCCAAATATTTTCCTGTGCAAGTTTTACTTAAGAGCTGACGGGAGTAAACATCTCTTACCTTAGCTTGTCACCCAAACTGATAGTATCTAGTCGTTTTTCTTGTCCGGATATTTTCAATCATGTTGCACTACAACTTAAATTAGATCACAATTGTTGCACTGGACTGTAGAAATTCTTCCAGTGAATTTGTTTATCTATTTATTTCGTAGAAGATGTTGGTTGTTAGATTTCGTTCATTCTCCTTTTTAATGACGGCGAACCAGTGACGCGACGATTAATTAGACTATTCTCGGATTGGAAGTTTTGTTCAAACTGCAAACCAAGGTGGACTATTATACTTGTTCTAGATATTGGTCTGTTACAAAAAAGATAAACAATCTGACTTCAAATTATAAACAAGGCACTGCTGACTTCTACGACTGTAAGGTGACTATATGAATAGTAATGAGGTCATCTCCACATGACCTTCTGCCACCCAGAAAGACCTCACACACGTCGACTGTATTTTTTAGCTCATAGTTTTATTACTGCACCATAATATTATTCTTTATAAAACTATAAAATTACGCAAATTCTTGAGAGTGTGTGAGTGTGTGTCCTTAAGCCGTTAGAATTTAATGATATTACACAGGAGACAGAAGCTGTAGAGGCGACTGAGTTTTTTTTTTGCTACAGGCAATCAATAAATTTCTCATTACTCTGTTACTCCCAACTTTATATGAACGATTCCATTGATGTGAGGATCATCAGTCATCATTTACCACAGTTGAGTCGAAGTCCCTGTCTCCTCATCTTAAATTTGTCGTTGAGATTCATCTTAAGCTATTTTTATTATAAATTCTTTCCACAAATCTCGACAATAAGTATCCGCGGCAACATCCGCGAGTGAACAAAGCGCGGATGCGTTTCGGATCTTTAAATACCATGTGCGGATGTGTTACCTGCAATTTCACTAATATATCTTTATATAATATAGTATATATATATATATATTCATATATATATGTAATATAGTTATATTATATATATATATATATATATATTATATATATATATAATATATTATATATATATATATTAGCCATTAATAGGGATTTAAGCTTCGTATCCGTTTGGCTATCGGCAGCATCGCCATTTTTTCAGCATGCGTTTTGAAAAAATTGTTAGTACTTGTATCGGTATCGCCCTCAAATTTTGGTATCGGGTGCAACCACTATAATATATATATTATTATATATATATACTATATATATATATATTCATATATATAATATACTTATATTAATAATATTATATATATAATTAGACTATATGCCGTGATATCATATATTTATATATATATATATATACTATTATATACTATATATATAATTTCACTATTTAAAAACTATAGTATATATTATATATATATTGCTTCTTTTAACATGCTTATCCCCATTGCTCAAAAGGGTAACCACAGGGGACACGGATAAATAATCGAACTTTAAAGGCTGGCTATCCCCCAGCCGTCGCCACCAACTTTGTTCGCGAGCTGGTGTTATAATTTCTTTTATAACCCATATGTCACAAATTTCCATTTTCCAAACTTTCCTTGGCTCGGGACTGATCTGTTGAACATATTTCCGCGCGCCAAGAAATCGAAATTTCTTATATTTTTTTTACTTATTTACCATTTTTCATCTGCCCAAAACAGAAAATTTAATGAAAATTAATTTTACTTTTAAAAATATTATACTTTTCTATAGCACCATAACTATTTTTTTTCCACCGTCCGGATCGATATTTTTATATTACTTTTGGAGTTTCTATCTGGTCATAATTATAAGAGGCTGTAGTCAGTTTCTCTCATCTCTCTGTAACTTCGCATTATTCTGTAGCTGAAATAGACACCAGTTCACTGTTTCCTTGCACGGGGTCTATTAATAGCCTTTGATATATGATTTTCTCGTTGACTTGGCCTTGTATGAGTTGTGGATCTTTTTTTTCATGCAGAAAATCACAGAATGTATTAGTGAACGAATTTCTGAAGGAGAGAATAGTGAGTTTGGCTAGAGCGAGTAGTGAAAAAGATTTGCATAATTTAGAGTCATTGATGAATTGGTGCATTAGTTTTTGTGAGGGGATTTATGTTGTGGCCCAACCTGGCCAGGGATGACCCTTACACTGACCGACGATTATTGTCTCGACATCCTAATATACTCTCGGTCGGCTATAGTCCCTGAAGCTCTAGAGTGTGGATTTTCTGACTCGAACTGAGTACTCTCCTAAACTAGGTATTGTATCGAGCGGTAAGGTCTTTGGGCTTTCTTTTTCTATCTTGTGTCATATCTTCTTCATAGCTTTTCTTTTCCTATGCTTATTCTGTCGACGCACCATACCCCCCAGTCCTTGGGGAAAAGGAACAGGGTGGAGTAAAAAGTAAGGCCTCTATTATATTGTAAAGAGAATTACGGTTTAAAGAATACATTTGTGTATAAAGTTTGAAGTTAAAAATCTATGAAGTAAATTTGTTAAATTCTAATAAAGAAGTAAAACAACTCACAATTATATATCTACTATATATATATATAATTATTATTATATTTACTATATATATTATATATCTATATTATTAATATCCTAGTATATACTAATCTATTATTATTAATGTTATATATATAGTTTAATACTTGATATAAAATATAATTAATAGAGAATATATAATATATTATATATTATATATATATATAATATATAAGAGCCTATCCACACCTCTAGCTTTAAGATGTTATTTATAAGTTTTATATACCAAGAGTATATACTGTTTTCGTCCAGAACTATAACAAAATTTTTTAAAATTAATGTTATTTATTTAGTATTATTTAAGTATTATATAGTATTTTTTATAAATTCTTCATGGTATGAAGGGGTTCATTGTTCTTTTATATTAAAATCTTAAGGGTATGTATCATATTATCATAACGGTTTCAATTTTCACCCTTAGAACATAGTCGCAGATATATTGAATATATATGTTTGTGAAATTAGTGTTTGAAAAATTTATAACACATTTGAAGTTTATATTTTGTTGTCGCTGCTTATCATAATTTATAACACAGCCCACTTAGTCTGAATTTTGATGGATGAATGATATTTGACATAACTCCAAAGGTGAGTGATGTTTGTTTTCTTATTTAATTATTGTACTATGTATGTTCTACAGTGCTGTGATAATTAGATGGATAAAATAATATGGTGCTGACGTTTATTATAATTTAATGTTGCAGTGTTGCATAAGTGGAAAAAATCAATCTGAAAAAAGACAAGACAGATTTATGAGCTTACCCCTCGTTGCCTCTCAAGAGTAAGGAAGCCTAACTTTTATGATTTAATAAGTAATAGTAATTAAAAATGAAAATAATAATAAATAATTGAAAGAACAAATATAGAACTTAACTAATTTGTATTATTGTTTATAGGGTTCTATTCTCTGCTAGTCTGTTTTTATTCTATGCTAGGATTCTATTTTAGTGAAGAACCTGTTTCTTGTTGCCTAGTTTAGGCTGTGAAGTCGGTTTGATGAATTGTGGAACCTGGCTTATTATAGTGACTTTAGTGTTAGCCTATTTTATAGCCTTATAGCCTAAGTGAAACCTTTTATCCCCCCACCCCCCCCCCCCCACCCTCCCGCCCCCCCCCCCCAAAACCCCCCCTTTTTTTTTTTTATTTTTTTTTGGAGGGTGGCCGGGGGGAGGGGCGCCGGAGAAGAGAGGTGGGAGGGGTGAGGTGGAGGTGGAGGGGAGGTGTAGAATGTTGAGATGGTGTAGGGCGAAGGATGTGCTGGAACATGGGGAGCTAGATATCATTAAACACATCCAAAAAATCGAGTCCAATATAATATAAAAACATTATTTCAGAACTTTACAAGATAAACTCTGTAAATTGTCAATAAAAAATAAAGTGAAAAAATAATTATTATTTCTTTTATAACCCCATTATAACCTTATTAAAGTCTACTGAGTTGTAAAAAAATTTAAAAGCAATTTACTTCAAATAAGGAACTAGTTTCTCTCTCTCTCTCTCTACTCTCTTCTCCTCTTTCTCTTTCTTTTCTTTCTCTTCCTCTCTCTCTCTCTCTCTGCTCTTACTCTCTTCTCTCTTTCCCCTCTCTCACAACATCCTCTCTCTCACCTTCTCCTCTCTCCTCTCTCTCCTCTCTCTCTCTCGTCTCGTCTCGTATTTCCACTTCAAAGTCTCAATCAATCATAATACAGTATATATATATATAGAGTATATATAAATATATATATATATATATAATATAGATATAATATACAATAAATGTATACCTAAAATATTATATATACTATAAAATAATCATATTATATATATATATATAGTACTTATATATAGTTATATATATATGAGATACAATATATAAATACTAAAATATAGATTTTTATATATTTTTATATATTATATTATATATATTAGATATATTATTTTTTATAACAATTTTATTTTTTATTATTTATATATACTATATAAGGGGGGACTACTATATTATCAATATACACAAGACTCTCTCACATTAAGCATCACATGTAAATTATGTATACCCGAAGGAGACATTCAATTTTTGCACTATAATATATATATATATATATATATATATATAATATATATATATAATATAATTAATTATATATATATATAATATATATATATTTACTTTCTTGATTATATATATATTATATATATATATAATATAAATATATATATATAACCTAACTAATATATATATATAATATATATAAATATTTTATAATATATTTATCATATATATAATAATATATATATAATATATATTATATATATTAATATATAGTATATTATATAATATAATATATATTATATATATATATAAATATATATATAATCTATTCACCGTATGCCCCACATGGGGGAGAGAGGGTGTGAACTAATACTGTATGATTCAGGTAAGATAAATTAAACATTAGATGGAGTTCCTAGCTCAGAGTTTCTAATAAGCTGCTTCTGTTTGGGAAATACCTACTAATATTCATTTCAAAATCAATTTTTTTTTGTCTTGTGTTTATAATATCTTAGCAATAATTTCCTTTACCTTATATATATCGTATTATTATCTCCCTTGCCCCACCTTTCCGGGCACCTCCCTCCCCAAACTTGTTCACTCAAACTGATGATTCTCCCGTTTCAGCCCTCTCCTCCCTCCAACACCAACTCCACAGCCACTCCATTATCTCCTGGAGGCTTTTACCCTTCTTCTTCCTTTTTATTGCCTCTTCATATTCCACCACCGTTATCTCTCATTTCCTGTACATTTCCTCTTCTCCATCTCATCTTCCAAATACTCCACTCAAGATAAAATATAGATACATCTGAAGAAAAAAATATAAAAACAATTATAGCAAAATCATCAAAAAGATTCAAGAATAATACCAAATCATATTCAATTATCAAAAATTACTATACTCGAGCCTCGACATAAGTTATATGTCCTCCGATATATCCTCCACCTATAAAAATATAATAATCTAGTGATCATATTCATTTTGGATTTCTTAACGCCTTCGCCATCTTAAATAGCTTTGTTTTCTTCCTCTTTGTCCACCATAAATCTTCTCTTCTATTTCTCCTGCTCTTCTCATCTCTCTCCATCTTATTTTTGCTCTTCCTCTATATTCTCTTCTAGCACTCATTTCCTTGCCTTATCATATTTCCTCCCTCTGCCCTGTTCTTCTTTCAGCCACTTCCTCAATTCTCTGTTTTTTTGCTTTAGATGCTTTTTTTTTCACTTCTCCACCATGGTGTGTATTCTCTTATATATAATTAATCTAACCACATATTAAAATAAAAAAAATTCCCACTCCTCCCCCCACGTGACCCATCTCAAAAAAAACCTAATTTCAACAAGAAGTATGTCGTCTGCCACTTCCCTGCATGACATCCGCGTAGCAAGTCTTCATCGTATTTCTTTCTCTCCATTCTTAGATCTTCTCCCGCGATTTCCACGTTCATTAAAATTTTCCGTCTCGTTTTCTCCCTTCTGCCAACCTCTCGCATCTTCTTATCCGCTGCCCCTCTTTTTCTTGACCTTCATTAACTCCTTCCCTCTCCCTATTCCTATTCTTACATAATCCGCCACCAACAGTCTATGATCCCCATCCAAGACACTCCGGGATACCTTTACATCTTTATTATCATCCTTTATCTGATGAGTACTAGCACCTCGAGTAATAGTCATATCACCCCCATTAATTTGATCGAATGTTCCGGTTCCTGAATATCCTATTTCTATACAAGCTATCGTAAAGATATGAAACGACTTCATCTATGTGTTGATAAAAACTGATGTTCAATTTATTTTTTAGATCGTTTTCTCACACACTAAAAGATCAATCAACGCCTCTCCCTCTATGAGTTCTATATATGTATCCATTTCCCAAATGGTCCCAAATACTCTCTCCTATCGCTCATTTTCTTTACCCTACTCTAGTCGATTATGAAAAATTATCTCCCATCAACACGCACCTTTCCCCCTCTAGTACATACTACGTTTTTTTTATCATTATATATATATTATTTACCCCCTTATCCGTCCCCCCCATCCCCATACCTCTTCTTTCATCAATTCCATACAGTAAATCTAGTTTTTTCATCCTCTGAGATGCCACCTATTGTGGATGCATAATACCTGAATATTCTAAATATATACTTTATACGCTATCTTCAACTAATGCACTATCATCAAACATCTCATTTAAATTTATATACTCTCGTATAACATCTACGGTATGACAGTCTTGGTCCCCACTATAATTCTGAGACCATGCTTTCTTATTCCTTTCATCTAATTCACTCCTAACCTATATCATAAGAAAAAAATGAATATAATAATAATCATTCTCCAATATACTTCTTATTACCCCTTCATTATATTACCGAACATTCCCCTCTAACTCTTTCATCTCCTCCAATCTCCCAACATAACTTAAAACTTCCGTCCTAACTTTTCTATGAATTAATCTATTATCTCCTCCTCTTATTTTCTCCATAGGTTCCCACATTTATCGTGCACATTCTATAATTCTTGAAAGTGTTTTCCTGATTCCTAGTCCGTAAATCTAGCAGAAGTTCGTTACGTCTAAAGCTTACACGGTGATCCGCTTCCGAGGCTATCTAGCGCTTGAGTATTCATTTCAAGCAGTTTATTTCGAGAAGCGGCTTTAGCTAGCCTTAATTCCTACTCCTCTAATATACCATATTCCTATTAGCCAATAGAGGATCACACCTTACCTGGTCCTACGTTGCCCGGGTTTAGCACGACGGGACTTGAGTTGACTTAGCATATATATCCTACATATATATATATCAGTATATATAATTAATATATATAATTAATATTATTATATATAATATATATATTATATATATTATTACTATATATATATATTATATATATATATATTAATATTAAATATATACAATATAAAATATAATAATAAATATATAATATAATATATATATATATATAACTAATATAATATTAATATATAATATTATAGTATATATATATATATATTAAAATTATTATATATATAATGAATATAATATAATATTAATATAATATAGTTATTATATATATATAATATATATGTAATATATATGCATATTATCTACATGATATATATATATTAATATAATATTATATAATATATATAATACTATATATATATATATATACTCCATATATATATATATATTATATATATATATAAGTGTAAGAGTATATATATTATTATATGTATATTATATATAAATATATATTATAATATTAATAATTATATATATAGGAGAAAAGTCTAGTGTACTTAATTGAATCCATTTAGTTGTAACGTACTCCGTTTGCCACCAAAAAAATTAGTAACAGTAGTATCTATTATGACCATAAAATAGACTTCTATTATAGGAATGATGATTCAATAAATAATATATAGACCTGTTAACGTATTTACGACTTCCGTCATGTAATTATTATTATTATTTTATTTATTCAATACATAGCCCTGACAAATGACGTATAGGAGAGTAGCAGTAGATATTAGAGAGTTCGAGTCTCTCTACGAGCCTTCCCTGGGAGAACGACAGTGGGTAGGACTATTTCCCCCCCCCACATTCACTGAGGAGGGCTACTCCGTAAACCCCACCGAGCTCATTTATAGATTAATCTTGGGGTGTCGTACGGTACGTCTTAGTTACCCTTTCCGCCCTCTCAACCCTACGCGGTACTAATGGAACACTCGGCCCCCTATCTGCTCGCCGGTCGGCCGTAAGCTACACACTAATTATTTGCGCTACGTGAATACCTTACACAAATATACTATATTAAGATATACTAACAAATATTATTTAATATAATTAATATTAATATATATATATAATATAAGTATATTAATATATTAGTATAATATTAAATATATATATCGATAATATATATATAACGTATAATATAAATATATTATTATAAACAATTACTTAATAATTAACATAATACTATTAATATATTAAATTTACTTCTATAAATATATATATACTATTTTGTTTTGGTAAGCAATTATATATCACTTAAAAAATAGGCTCCATCGACAAAAACGTAAATACCTTTAAAATCTAATTTGAAAATCTACTGAGAAACAAATTAATTAAAAACTAAAAAACCATGTCTTTTTTTTTAAAAAATAATAAACCAAAATATAAATTGAAATAAATTATCTAAGCCTACTCAATTTAAAATACAAAAGATCTTTCTAATTTTGTAATTACTGTTATTTTCATAATTATGCTTAATATAAATAAAACCCCATATTTAATAAAGTCCTCCTTTCATTTAATAAAAACGTGCATTTAGACTAAAACGGAACACAATTTTTTTGTTCCTATTACTATATCTTATATATTGATCACGTATACAACTGCAAGTAAATAACTTTATAGATGTCTAGCCACCTTGTGGGTTAAATATGTCTAAAAAAAATTCCTGCACCGGCGCTACTTTATATAATACTAATATTACATAGGAATATTGTAATTTTTTTTTTTTTGAAATCCTATAACTCCCCCACATATCATTCACCCCTATATATAAACAATACCATAATAAATCCAATATATTTAACCTTATAATTGTAGTGATTTTAACATTCCCTATTAATAAGTAAAATTAAAGAATTACTTTTTAGATCATAATTTGGCTTATATTATAGGATAGAATAGATCTTTTTATGTCCTCAACATATAATCCGAATTTTAAATAGTCCACTAGTACTAAAAATTAAATAATTTACAAAATACTAATCTTAAACATATAAATGAAGAAATCACATATATGTTAGCTCACTAAATAGAGTAAAACACCATATTTTAATTAAAAATTTATAAATAATATTTCTATATACTATATACTATATATATATATATATCTTAAGTATATATATTATAAGTATTACTATTGGTGTTGGATAATTACTTATCAAATTATGTTATAAAACTCGTTAAAATAAACTTAACTATCTTATACATCAAGCCTATCTATAAATCCCCGTGCAATCACCGGTCGGTTAAAATGTTTGATTATTTTAAGCTATCGATCCGCAGAAAATCCCGCACTTCTACTGGTTAGTGAGAAAAGATCACCATTTACCGCTACACCTCTAAATAAAGCTATTAATATGATTATTTATATATTTTAATTTTATATAGTTTATATTATTTACATTAAATAATAGCTCATTAGATTCATCATAAGAGTTAATATATATAATATATAATTAATAAAATTTGAGTAAAAAAAAAAGGTTCTTTATAAGATATATACTAATATAGTAAGTTATATATTATATTAATTTAATAATATATAATGAGATGACCCCTAACTAATGAAAACGGACAATATCGATAACAATATGCAGGATGCATTTTCATGGAAAATGCGCAATGTCTAGTTAATTGACTCTATACATGACATGTCTCTGAATGAGAGAAGAGCTATCGTCCACGTATAGTATTTTATATTTAGTGAAGTGAATCTACCAAGAGAAAAAATTAATCCGGTGGTAATATAAACGCGAATAAATGTACACAACAACAAGATTTTCACATATAAACCAAACATAAACACAAGGAATCCTGCATATCTTCCCAAAATAGAAGCAACCATATATACCAATAGAAGGTAAGACACCCAACATTAAACCATATCCACAATTAAATTGTAATACAGAGGGCTGAGATTACTGACAAAAAGTCCAACAAATACAATACCTCTACACCCCAATATATCTACCTGACAGTCGCTG
>JABUQX010092189.1:35000-39256 GCA_015478945.1 Trachelipus rathkii | reverse complement strand
TGACAGCCACCTCAATTCTTAAATAATCTATATAAATACGTTGTGGACGTAAAGACAGGAGAACAGCTAAGACGTGAGCGAAAATCAAATTCTCCCGGCACTTGAAAGTTTTTTTAAATATTGAAACAAAGGCTAGAGAATTACAGGCTATACTCTGGACGAGTAGAATTGACAGACCACCCTTTCATATTCACAAGACAGACGAATGGGAAAATGCCAACAAGAACAACTGTTCTTAAAGCAAGATCACATTTCAACTAATAGAGGGATACCTAAATCGAGCATTCATCGGTTACACAGTTCCATTTGTCCTGGGAAAGCCCATTAAAATGCCTATTACTATCGTTGATTACTTTTACTGAGCACCAATCTTTACAATGTCGAAATGAGTTTGCATTTGGTTGTGAATGGCATGTCCTACAGAAACACAGGGGAAAAAGTATAATGTAGTAATTCGGCTCGCCTAGGAAGAGAAACTTGTTACGACCGTTATTGCAGGGCTTATTTGCCAATTGCATTACAACATGAACTTCCATTAAGGGCATTTAGTGAAAAAAGCTGGTGATGGACCTTACTTTAGCGGACCAACAAAAGATTTTGGAACTTTATTGCACAAGTTTGGCAACCTGTCATGCATTGAAAATAGTTCAGTTTTGAGCCCATTTAGAGTTGTATTACTGAATATAAATCGATCGTCGCGTGAATGAAAAGGGTTTGCAGTACTTGGACCAACAATACCTTTATGAGTTTTGTTAAAGCTTGTTTCGAGCTGGTAAAATATCTCCAAAATTAGAAAAAACAAACAAGTCCAGGAAAGCTCTCCCATGCCAGATGGTTGACCTCAGATGGTAGAATTTTAAGATTATACGTAGCCACAAAACCTCCATCGCAAACATTAAAAAGAGTTGGCAACCTTCATCGTGAAAGTTTATGCACCTAGCTGGTAGCGATCAAGTGTAATCCAAAGAGTTTAAAATGTGAGTTCTAAAAACTTTGGGAAACCATAAACAGTGCACTTACCTTTCTTGAGGCCAGAATCGCGCAAACATTGTACACAAATTGTATCCAAAAACAATGGATATTACATTGCTCACTATGAAAACGATGCTCATAGCTATGTGCGTTGATAAGCGAGATCAATATAAAGAAATCTGCCGCTTTAAAGACGCCATCATCAAAGGCTCGGATTCTAAGAAACATGCCAGTTAAACCACTAAGGACGGTTTGAAATCCCAAAAATAATTTTGGAAGAGCCATAGAGTATGTCGATGATGATTGTTTGGAATATCGATAGGAAGTGACAGAAAACCACCTCTCAACAAGCATTATGACAAATCAGTGATTTTGCAAAATGTTACTGAAAGAAACCGAGAGTGTAAACATAGCTCTGAGTGCACTCTTTTTGAACTTCCCATCACTACATTCTACGGTTTAGAAAGAGCGTTTTAAAGAAGTCAACTGCTTCCTCGAAATCCTGCTGTCTGTGCCATCAAAAGAAAAGAGAAAGGCTTTAATCAAAACTTAGAATGCTTGATATAAAATATCCGTCCAATATATGACACCGAAAAGAAAACAACTTTGTACCTGTGAAGACTTTTCTTAATAAAGACTGTAAATACATGATCTCAATGTTGCGGTGCGTTAAGGAGTCGGCATGCGTGTCGATTCGAAATGCAAACCACAGCTCCCCGTGGGTAGTTTAATATGAACTAGCGAAAAGAAGTTGAACAATGCAAAGTTGATTAACGAAAAATATATTAAACAAGGTTTTTGATAACATTATAAGAGGATATCAGAAATTATAAAACGTTTAAAAAATATCAGAAATTTCACATCAAAGATTTTATAAGAATTAAGCCTCACGTGCAGACTAAAACCACCGCCTAAAAATATTTTTAAAAAATCCTGTCTTTATTTAAGGCCTTGTTCAACTATTTAGTGACTACCCCTCAGGTTTTTTTTTTTTTTTTGTTTCAAGTACTTAAAAAAAATTTGTAAAATATAAAAAAATTTCAAAAAACTTTCAAACTTTAAGCAAATGTGCAGACTTTCAAGATGCGGACGTCGGTAGAAAATTAAAATATTTTGAAGTTTATTGTTACTAGGTCTCATACACAGTCATTATGAAGCGGTTACCCGTTATCCTGGTTAAAAAACGCAAATTGTACTTTTTTCCACTCCACCCTTAATCTGATTTTATGTTAAGTTTTATCCAAAAATGATACTTTACCGAAAATGTGACATGGAAACAATGCGATCAATTAAGAAATCATAGGATTGCGTAGGAGGAAGGACGGAGACGGGCGAGTCGCAGCGGTGGTTATTGCCATTTACGTCTATTATTGATTTACTGCTTGTAGGGGTGTTAAAAATGCTAATTATTTAAGTTATAAACATAAAATGAATAAAAAATATATGGTAAAAAAATATTCTATTTTTAAACAAAATAAAATAAAAATAAAATAACCGTTATAAATTTTAAACCAATATCGCATAGAGGGATGTTACTTCTGTTCTTAAATCGGGGTATTGGGAGAGGATAGGGTGGAAGGTTTTGATTCACGTGATTTACTGCATTTATTGCCCTTAGAGTGTGTACAAATGCAAAATTTTTTAAGTTATACAACATGCAAAAGCATAAATTTTTCAATTTGAAAAAACAAACAATGTTTTAAAAGCAAGTAAAACCAAAAATAAATAGGAATTTTTGTGCTATGTTATTAACAAAACACATGACTTGAATCAATACTTATCAAATAATATCATATAGATCATGGCATGGGGGGAGGGGGGGTTTGCTTTGGGTTGGTGGGTTTTTTTTCATTTTTACTTTTGGAATTTTTTTACTGGGGGCTTTAGGGGTGTAGTAAAAATGCCACGCCAAATTTTTAAAAGTTATAAACATGAAAAGCATAAAATGTTTAGGTAAGTATTTATATATATTTCTTAAAGCAAAAATATATAAAAAGTTTTTGTTTATGTATACAAAAATATGATTTGAATGTAATAGATCAATGAGATTCATCCATGGGGAGGTGCCATACGGTGGTGGGTTGGTTATGATTTGGGGAGGCATCTCTTTAGACGAACCGTTAAGATGATTTTGATTATAAACATAAAATGAAATAAAATTTGGTCTAAAAAAATTCTATTTTTTAAACAAAATAAAAGTAAAAACTAAAATAAAAGATGTTTTGTATTATGTTATACAAAAATATGACTCATGAATCAATAGATCAATAGATCATGGGTGGCCTGGGGATGGTGGGGGTTGTACAGTAGTTTACTGATTAAACTGATTTACTGCTCTATCAGGGTGTATGTAAAAAAAAGACGCTATATTTTTTAAGTTATAGATACATAAAATGAATAAATTTTTTGAAATATAAAGAAATAATATTTTTTAAAACAAAATAAAGATAAAAAAAACATGAAAGTTTTGTGTCTATGTATTTTAAAATATAGACTTGAATTCTAATTAGATATCAGTAAGATCAAGTATTTAGTATAGTTACGAATACGGATGGGAAGGGGCTAGCGGTGCGCGTTGGTATTTGATTTACTGATTTACTGCTTTAGATGCATGTAAAAAACGAAATTTTTTAACCTCTATAACATAAAAAAGAATAAATGTTTTGTATGTTAATAACAAAAATATGACTTGAATCATTTAGATATAATGGCCATCAATAGAATCATAGTAATAGGGTGTGGGGAGTTAGGCGTGGCGTGGTTTGATTTACTGCATATTACTGATTTTACTGCTATCGTGTTTGGTGTCAAAAGGGATTTTTTTCATTTTTATATTTTTTTTAATTTTAATTTTTTTTCGCAACTTAAAAATTTTGAGTGTGCTCTTTCTTTGCAAACCATTAATTGTCTCATGTGCATATTATTCCTTTAAACTCATAATCCTAAAAAACAAACTGTATCTCTAAATTTATGAGGTGTCCCTCAGATGAATTGAAATAGCATTAAAGGCTATCCTTATTAAGCTGAAGCACGCCAAGTAAACCACAATATTATTAAAATCATGGTTCCGCTACTATGAAAATAAAATGCTCAATATGTAGATTAATTTTACCTATGGCCTAAAATCTCTTACACAGTATATTAACCGCTTATATCTCGGAGTCATTAGTCGATCACAGATAATGCTCCCGCGACTTGTGTAACCCCATACCTCATCCACTTCCTTACAAGCTGCACTCAATTCCTCTCTCTCGGTGACAATGAAACCCACTCTACGTAGGGGG
>JABUQX010092189.1:0-27500 GCA_015478945.1 Trachelipus rathkii | reverse complement strand
TAAATATAAGTCAATGGAATTATGTACCAGGCAAGCTAAATAAAGCACACAAAACAAGTAAAGGTTTGTCTGTTAATGAGTTTTTGAACACCAAAGAATGGAGAACAGGTCCAGAATTTTTATATCAAGATAAAGCTCATTGGCCAAAGCAAAATATGGCATATAAATTAGATGATGACAATGAGAAAATTATAAAAAATAAACCTGTCATGTCCGTAAAATTACAAGAAAGTGCAACAGACAAACTGTTACATTCTCCTTCAGACTGAATGAAACTTAAAGTGAAAGTGGCTTGGATTATAAGTAAAATTAAATCGAAGAATTCAAAAATGCAGAAAAAGCAATATATAAATATGTTGAAAATAATGAGTTCCATGATATAAAATAGAAAATTAAAAAGAAACAGACTTTACCAAAAAGACATGTTTTATCAAAATTCCTACCATTTTTAGATAATGAGGGAATCTTAAGAATAGGTGAAAGAATAAAAACTTGAATGTACTATACGAGTTTAAACATCCAATCATTTTGCCTAATAAACATCATGTCACGGTACTTATTATAAGGCATTTTCATAGAATTAATGGCCATTTAGGAAAACAAACAGTTTTAAATACATTAAGAGAAAGGTATAACGTTATTGGAGCAAACAGAATTATTAAGAAAATTCTTAATGAATGCATAATTTGCAGAAAGCTTCATGGAAGAGCAAGTGAACAATTGATGGGAGACTTGCCCAATGATAGACTTGAAAGTGACATACCTCCGTTTACAAATATAGGCATAGTTGCATTTGGTCCATTTTTAGTTATAAGAGGGAGAGACAAAGTTAGAGAAAAACGGTATGGATTAATATTTTCATGTTTGAGTAGCAGAGCAATACATTTAGAAATGTTGCATTCATTAGATACTCTTTGAAGGTTTTTAAGCCGCAAGGTAATGGGAAATCAATCCGATCAGATAATGGAACCAATTTTTCAAAAACAAACAAAGAATTGAAAGAGCAAATTAAAAATTGGAATAACAAGCAAACAAGTAAACAAAGTACTTGAACAGAAAGAAATAGAGTGGATATTCCAGTCATCTCATGCTTCTCACAAAGGAGCTCATTTCAAAAGACACATTAGAGCTGATAAATATATTACAAGCTTCACTCTCAGAACAGCCAATAAGGTGTACAGATCACAATTTGAATACTTTATTATGTGAAATTGAATTCATCATGAATAACCGTCCAATAACAGAAGTTACCAATAACTTAGAAAACATAGAAGCTTAAACATCAAATCATCTACTAATTCTTAAAAGCAATATAAAATTTCTACCAGGACCAGTATTATTCCAAGATAAAGATTGTTACTTATATAGAAGATGGAAACAAGTTCAATATCTTGCAGATTTATTTGAAAAGATGGATTAAAAATATTTGGCATTATTACAGAAAAGAAATAAATGGATTACAGAAAGATAGAGACACACACAAAGAAGGTGATTTAGTTCTTTTAATAGATGATTTGAAGCCAAGAACCATGTGGAATTTAGAAAAAATATTAAAGGTGTATAAAGATGGCTCATACAGAGTAAGGGTGGTAGATGTAAAAGCAAACAAAGGCAAAAATACTTTTAGTACAACAGTCTTTAAAAGACCAATTACAAAATTGATCTTATTGAGGGAAGGGGCAGGAATGTGAAAAGGGAATTAAAAACTAAGAATAATAAAAACACTTAATATTCTTATCAAGAGGGAAATGTATTATATTTTGTAAGTAAAATATAAAATAAAAGGAAATACTGTAAATGCGCCAACTGAGAACATTACATTTTACCTTCGACTGATCCAAAACAAAGTTAAAGAAGAAAAGGAATATATAGATAAGAGAGAAATTTGCTTAGCAAATCATATTGCAAGGTGTGGCAATTGAGGGCTTGCAAATAGAGAAAAGGCTAAATAATGCCAAATATTAAGTAAAAATAGAAAAATAGGAGATACTGCAAGCAAATATAAGCTATTGCAGATACTCACACAAAATATTGAAGCAACAAAAACTGACTTTGTCTAAGTTAATTGAGAAAAAAAAGGCAAAGTACAGAATTGAACTTCAAGCAGCACAAGGAAGCTATTTGAAGTTGATTTAGAAACATAAAGTGCTCAAGAGCTAAAAGGTTCAGCAAAGAAGAATACTACATTGAGGTGGAATCCAAGCAATTGACAAATCCTTCAAGCAACTTGCACAATAATTAGGAAGCTATAGAAGAAAACATAGGAACATTCATAACTCTGCTGGAGCAAAGAATTCATTAAAGAGGAAAATTAATTGAGGAATTCAAGCTATTGATGAGAGTAGCAAATCTTCAAGCAACCTTACTATTGATAGAGAAAAGCCGCCCTACAACTTGAGAAACATCTAAGCCACCCTATATCGTATCTCTTCTGGAAAAGATCCTTATTTATCAGTAATTGAAGAACCTGTTCGTATTCGTCAATTATGTCCAAATAAAGAAAAGTACTGAACTGCGCCTTTATTTCCTATTGGTGAAAATTAACATAGTTTTTCAATTAACTTATATATATAATATATATATATATATATATATATATAATATATTATAAGGTTAATATATATATATAATATATAATATATATATATATTATATTATATATAATATATATAATATATATATATATATCAATATATATATTATTCCTCCTATCCAGATTTGGGTGAGCGTGCGTTACATACACCGAACAGAAAACTAATTAGAAACATGCAAGTCGAAAAGAAAGGCCCCCGTCCCTTTTTACCGTCCCCTTATACCCCAGTGGAGAACTCATCGCAATCAGAAAATCCTCCCGATGTTTTACAGAACCGCGACGGGACCATCCACTGTGGCCATCTCGTCATGTAGGGTTCATTCCTTGGAACGACCTATATACACCCCCCTCACCAACCCGCAATTTCTTCAACTTCCTGTTTTGGTACCTTTCTTACTCGGTCTTCTGGCCAAACTCAACATTCCTCTCCTTCAGGCTTTCCTTTACTGACTCAATTCACTTTTTCCTCGGTCTCCCAGTCGGTAAATTCCCAGCACACTCACACACTATACCATATCCGTTTAACCAACCGGACTATCGTCCATCCTTTCCATATACAAATCAGTTGTGTACTATATCGTTTATTCTCTCATTTGCTCCTTTCTTAACACCACACATCTCTATTCACACCACACAACTCCTAATGAGTTCATTCCTCAGTTTATCAATTCTTGCCACACCTAACAAGCCCTTAAGATTGTCCATCTGAGCACTTTGACCATCTGAACACCTCTTATTCCAGACAATAGTTTCCTACTATTCATTAGCACAGGTGCAACATACCCCCGTGCAAAACTCTAACGCACTCCAGACTTAGTTCTTTTACATCCATCAAAAGGATTTAATTGCATCAGCCACCTTCCTACTATTCCCAATTTTCCTGCTGGAGAAAAAGTATTATAATTAAGAGCTACGAGATTGTGGTCAGAGTTACTGATAGGAGGGAAAATGATGTATTTGTATCGAGAAGAAGTAGTGGTGAAACACAAATCAAGAGTGTCCAAGAATTGGTTAGGTTGATTTGGCGATATGTAAGATTCCCTTAATTAACTGTTCCAGATCGTTGAGAATACTGAATATTTTGGCCTCCTCCCCTCCTGCATCAGTATGAGAAGCCCGATCACTCAGTGTGGTGTACATTGAAATCCTTTAAATGGAGGACCTCAGCATTTGGACGGGAAGAAGTAACAGATCAATAAGAAGCAGTAAGATATTCAAAAAGAACGGGAAAACCTTTTCCATTAGGGGAGTAGTACCAGAACACAAGATAATGGTAGTAGTAGGGAGATAGATTTTTAAGCCATCAATAACATCAAAATTAGAGATTCGAGATTTTCGAGACGTATTACAAGAGTATTAATGTTTATATATTCACAGACTCCACCATT
This sequence comes from Trachelipus rathkii, assembly GCA_015478945.1. Taxonomy (NCBI): domain Eukaryota; kingdom Metazoa; phylum Arthropoda; class Malacostraca; order Isopoda; family Trachelipodidae; genus Trachelipus; species Trachelipus rathkii. The sequence continues at coordinate 23,519 of JABUQX010092189.1, read as the reverse complement.
CAGTCGGAAATTATAAAAAAAAGTTGGAGATAATTAAGTTTATTTAAAAAAACAACCTGGCTAGCTGAGTCTCAGACAGTAATAAAATGTTAGGTTGAGAGTTGAGAGTGGTAATTCACATTCATATTCCAGAAAGTCACTAGAAAACATCAGCCTGCGCCCATCCCTACGTTTTCTCTGTATATATATATATATATATATATATATATATATATATATATATCTATATATATGTACTAGATATAGTACTATATTATATACTTATACTATGGTACCTAACTTATATATATATATATATATATAATATATATATATATATATATAATATATATATATTTATATATATATATTTACTTAAGGTATGTTCTGGTCACTACTGATACATTGTATTTACCTCTGAAATCGTTTTGAAAACTAAACTGTGATGTTTTACCTTTAAAATATCACAATGTTATAGTGAAAACGCGATATTAAACATTGTCAAGTGCATTTAATATCATCGTACAAGATTTTCTACTATATGATATAAGAAAACATGAAAATGTGAAATTAAAATATGAAATTTGAATATCTTTCATAAGGTCATTAATATTTGCCATTTATAAAGAAGAGTAATTAAACAAAGAATTAAAAACTTAGTTATGCGAACACTGTTAATTAAATTTAAAAATTATTTATTTTTATTAAAGCCGTTTTCGTTTTTGCATTTGTGCTAACGCTGGATAAGAAATGCTAATGCCAGTTTTAGCACGAATTTCGGGCAATCATATCGACTCCTTTGCATTGTTTAAAAAATTTTGAACAGCTTTTTAATGGAGGAAGTGGTTTTGGAATACAACAAAAATAAAAAAATACAAAGGTTTTTATAACAAATAATTGAATCTAAAAGATGAGTTTATTTCTGATTTTGAAGAAAGTTTAATTGATCAACTATTGTGATGGATTATCATTTAAGAAATCAACGAACTACTACGCCGTGCAATCTTATTTGTTTACACTTTTTTTTTTTCCGTTAGAGCATTTTCCTAAATTCGGTAAGCACGGAAGAGCAACTAAACAGAAAATTAGGAATTACTAACGTTTCGTTAGCATTTTACTAAATTTGTGCTAAAATTGACATAAACGAACGACTTTTTAGCATTTTCCTAAATTTCGTTTGCAAAAGTGCAAAATCGAAAACGCCTTTATTTAAAAAATATCGTCATCTTAAATGAGTCGCAGAAATGTATTACATGCATTTATGCTGTGGAAATGCTGGAAAAATAGTATTATGAATGGTTTTGCAGATATAAATATCGACGATGCCCACCAGTTCGTTCAAGTTGGTTCATTTTTAAAGGAAATAAGAGCAAAGTTCTGATTGGTTAAATTGCAGCTTCGTAGTTCTTAATTTTTCTGTAAGTGGTCAGTTATTTTCAATATCGTGAATTTTAAAAGTAACTAGTAATTAATAAGAAAACAAAGAACTTGTTTACTTTAGGGGGTACCGAATTTCTAAAAAATTTTTTTTTTTCCTTTTCAGGATCGATTCTAGTCACTTTTTTTATATCATGATCATCAAAATAATCATCATTTTTAAAGTAGATCGATATTTTTCGAATAATGCAGATCGATATTTATTAAAATATTTTAAAAATCGATTATTTCCATAAATATCATTCTGCATTAAAAATAACTAGTATTTTCGTGATCAGCACATCAATATTGCCCGAAGTCAACTTAAAAAAGTGCGAACATTTTTAGGACTAGGTTTACGGCAACATCGAAAAGGCAACGTTGAAACATAAAGCCCAACGCAGGGGTTAGCAAAAGTTGCTGGCAGTAGAGCTAGATAAGGTTATGTTAAACTTTTGTTGGGTTCACTGATTCTATGTCAAACCTAGCAAAACTTAACTTAACCAAACCTAACCTAGCTCTGCTGTCAGAAACTATTCTTAACACGTGTGGCGGGCTGTATAAAATGACAATGCCATTGAGCTAATCCTAACCTATATAGATCGACGTTGCCGTAGGCCTAACCCTATATAGACCAACATTTCCGTTGACCTAGTTCTAACCTATATAGCTCGATGTTGCCATAAAAATAATCTTAACCTATAATAGCCTAATTAAGTTTATATCGATCTAAATTGAAAATAAATATTTTTTTTTTGTTGATCAGCATAACAAAAATGACTAAATTCGATCATAAAAAGGGATTTTTTTTTTTTTTTATTTTTTTTTTTTATAGAAAAAATCAGTACGGTACCCCTTAAGTGAACAAGTGTCAGAAACAATAATTATTTAAAAAAAAAAACAAAGGCAAAAACAAAAAAACATATTTTTATGCAAAAAGGATTCGAAAAAGTTATAAATTACTAAAAATATTTATTAAAATTTTTTTATTGTAAAATTACATACAAAAGCTAACGGAATCTAATAAAAAATATTAACGAATATATATATATATATATATATATATATATTATATATATATATTATATATATATATCATATATATATATATATATATATATATATATATATATATAATATATATAAAATATATAATATATTATAATATATATATTATATATATTATATATATATATATATATATATATATATATATATATATTATATTATATATATTATATATATATATATATATATATATATATATATAATATATATATATATTATATATAATATATATTATATATATTAATATGTATAATAAATAATATATATATATATTAATATATAATATATATTTATTATAATAATAATAATATAATTATATATATAATATATATTATAATATATTAAAAAATATTAATATATATATTATATATATATATAAACGCAAAACATGTTTTTTTTAAATGTTTTTAAACATGAAATGAAAATAAGGAATTATCTTGTTTCTTTTTCTTTTTTAGAAAATAATATATTATTTTGCTGGTTTATAATGGTAATTGAATAGAGCTTATATTATTATTATTATATTATCATTCATTATTATTATATTATAATTATTATTTTATTATTATCATCTACAGTTATTATTAATATTATTATTATTATTATCATTATATTATTTATTACTACCAATTAATGATTATAATTAATATTATTATTATTTATTATTATTATTATTATTATTATTATTATTATTATTATTATTATTATTATTATTATTATTATTATATTATTATTATTATTACTATACAGGCTTGCAAAATTTTTTATTGATCTGTTTATTATTATTATTATTTTCCTTCTCGTCAGTTATGAAGAAAACCAAAAGTTCTATTGAAGAGGAGGAACAATTATAAAAATTTTTCTTATTTTCTACATTGCTTTAATTGCCCTGAAAATATATCTACACTGCAAAGTACTTATGTTTATACATTTGTTTACCTTATGAAGTTTTTGGCGCTGAATTCAAACCTAAATAAACTAGGTTACTTTTCAATTTATTTTTGCACTCATCTGCATTAATCACCAGGGGACTTTAAGATTTGAATAATACCCTATATACGATCTGATGGTAATTTTGTTTTGATATTTTAATGCCTCAAAGAACTGGAATTGCTGTCAGGTTTTACTCTTTATATTGCTAGAGGGACAGGTATTACATATCTCAAACACAAATGCAAAAGCGTTCTAAGCTATAAACATTTTTTTACACTTAAATTGATATGGCTTCTTCATGTTAGAGTAAACAAGTTTATTGTTGATTGTACTATTAGCACAATTTTCTAAGAAGGAAGGTGAATTTTAAGTTGCTGACTAATAAAGTGAGGCGTTTGTTGCAGTCTCTTTGCATTTACCTCCGATAGCAGTTGGGTAGGAGAAGGTTTCGCTCCTGCTGTTCCTCATTCTCGTTCGTATCTTGGGGACTTGGTGTTTCCTATTTTTAACAGTTCTCGAAACATTAACTGTTCGGGTAAAGCTAATCATTTCGAAGTTACTTGTGAGTGGCATCAAATATTTCCTTATGATAATTTTTTGTATATATTTACCTCGGAAGCACTTACATACTCTATTTCTATTTTTTTTTCTCTCATTCACTACATTATTTTAGATCAATACCCTTTACCGCTATAAGAACGAAAAAGAATAAAAAAATTACATATTGAAGAGCATCAAAGTAAAGTAAATATTTAGCGATGCGTTTCCCATCCAATTCCAGATTACAGAACCTTTCAAACATTTTACACTTTTTCCGCTTGAATTTGACAGAGGTTAAATTTCCTGTTGAACTCTGAAAATACAAGAAATATATAATTAAAATATTGTGGATGTTTCCGGTTTGAATTATTTATTTCATTATTTCAGGTATGTAAGAAACTAGAAAATTAAGCAAAATAGTTTATAGTGCATAGTTTTGGAATGTTACAGTGTCTATTTTATTGATATTACTTTTATATATATATATATATAATATATATAATATATATAATATATATTATATATATATATATAATATATACTAATATTATATATATATATATATATATATTATATATATATATATATATATATATATACATATAATTCTGGGATAACCTGAGATGTTATTGGATGAATATATAGTGTGGTTTAGGCGTGTTGGAGAAATGAAATGGTAGGAAGGTATTAATTTCTGTGAGGAAGAGCAAATAGTAAAGATAAATACTTTCTTTAAACACAAGACATTCAAGTTTTCATAAGTACCACTAGAGTTTGATAGCAAAGATTTTGGTCGCCTTTCCCGAATGTGTAATAGAATATTAAATATTCATGAATGATTAGTTTTGATATATATATGATGAGAGGAAAATCAAAGTAGACTAGCCCACTATATAATATTTTCTAGGTAATAGGTAATATAGGTAATATAATATATATTATATATACAATACTATATAAGTTAATCATACGTAGTTAGGTATGTTTTAAATCAGTGAAGTGATTAGGAATGAGATTATCGGATATCAATTATAGTTTAGTTTTATGTGAACAATACCGAACCAATATACAGTGGAGCTGTATAGTATAAAGAGTGAACTGACAAGAAGGATAGTTGATAGATATTATATAGGTTATATGAGAATTATAGAGATAATTAGATAAGCTAATATATACTATATATATAGTGTAATAACTAATATATATATAGTTATATTATATAAAGGAATTAATAAGGACTAAAACTGGTTAAAATGTGCTTGAAACTTTCTTTTTCGACAAATTTTGCCTTATATTTATTTTTGTTATAGATACAAGTTATAAAGACACATGGAATCCACCAATGCCTTTAAAATCAATGAAGAGCAAGGAAGTATTCTATAAAGTTACATAGTAAATTTCAAAATGTAGATAAGGTTTCAAATAAACGGAAGTATTGGAATTGCGTAAAAAACTAAAAGTTTAGCCAAAAAAATAATTATATGTTATGATGAACATAGAAGACGAAGTGAGAGAGAGAGAGAGTGGGAGATGAAAGAGAGAGAAAAAAGAGAGCAAGAGATAAAAAAAAAGAAAGCAGTGTTGAATGATACTAGAACAGCTGATTAATATCATAAAAAGGAAGAAAGAAGTAGATTGAGTGAGAAAGATATAAATTGGGAATATAATGCATTGGAATAGAACTAGGAATAGATCTAACGAAAATAAAATACTCTTTATATAATAAATAATGAATGCAAGTTCATTTAAGAAAATCAGTCATGAATATATACGTGTCAAGGTTATTGTTTATAGAAATATTACGGGGACTTACATTAAAAATATAATTAAGAAGCCTATGAGAGAGAAACATGAGATATCATAGGAGCGAGAATGAGTTTTTGTAAATGAGCGCGCTATGTGTTACGCGAAATCGAGAATAAAGGTGAATCTGCTTAATATCATATTATGAAATAATATAAATAGGGATAATGTTCACTTTCGTATAAACTGATGAAATGAATGTGAGTGGAGTGTGGAAAGGATGAAAAAAATATCCTAGATAATATTCTATATATTATCAATTGGTATAAGTATGAAATCTTATTATATATATGATTGAATATGTAAAGTGTTAGTGTTCGGTTGTAATTGTGGCCAGTAGGAAATATAGAATATATTTTGTAGGATTAGAGGTTACATTATAGATAAGAGAGATATATGAGTATCATATAGTATAGTTAAGAAGCTTCGTTAGAAATTAATATTGTAATAGTGTTAAAAATGTAGGGTAGTCACGTAGTCTCAATCTTATTATAATGGAGATTTTATACGTATATGAAATCTATAATAACATGATTTATCACTTTTTAAATTATTAAGTAAAATCATAATTACGAATATAGAATGAATTAAATGAAATATTGACGACCCGCGTGAAAAATATTATATCAATGAGCCATTTGCTGTGTCGTGAGTAAGATATCTGTATATTATAAGCAGAAAGAAAAAAAAAGAAGAGAATAAAAGAGAGACAAAGAGCGTCTAGAAAAAAAGTTTAATCTAATGCAGCAGATATCTACAGATTTTTAGCATATGAGTTGTGTAGTGCGAGCAAGATAATGATCTGGTATTTTAGACAGAACGAGGCAATCACCAGCGAAACAACACAACAACACAAACAACAACAACAACAAACAACAACAAAACAAAAAAAAAAAAAAAAAAAAAAAGTCATCTAAACAATTATAACTGAGGGGGAAAACCATTTGATTTCTTGGATAGGATTAACTGATCTATTTTGTGTATTACTACTCTACCTCGTCGTTTAGGAGTGGTCGAAGCTTGTGGTTTGCAAATCTTGTTCGTGATAGAACACTGAGATACATCACTCATTAGAGCATGAGCAAAAATAAACAATCATGTTTTAGTTTCGAACCCACTTGGCTGATTGTAAGATTTTTTAGAGAATTAACCTCACATGAGGGAATTAGATGATTTTTAGTAATTATGGAATGGTAATGCAATCAGTAAGCGATTCAAATAAGTGCAATTTTACATACTATTATACAAATTAATAGGGAAGACATTAATAACATGGTAACGTGTTATTGTATAAGAATTTAACCAAGGTCACTATCGAGACCACTGATATAGGTTCTTGAGATGTGAGGTAATCCAAAAAGTCATAGTTATAATGATAGTGAAGCGCTGAGTGATGTTAAAAAATAAATTAGTGTCGAAGTTGATTGTTTATAATTATAGCCGGAGTGAGGCAGGGATTATTATTATTATTACTACTGGCAGATTCATAATTGATATTATGAGAATGAGGCTTATAGAAGGATTAGAGGTGGAAGTGCAGAGATGGTGTTTTGATATATAGATATGAGTAGTAATGGATATAAAATACTGAAGTATTAGTTGTAGTGTACTATATAATATATATATATATCCTAACTATTCTAGGTAAGGTAATTAGATATTTTGATGATTTTGTGTGGTGAAATATCTGATAAAAATAAGTTTTAGAGGTATAATATTAGGTAGAGCTAATATAATTCAGGTATATATATATTAGGGTAGTGAGTTAAAGGTGAGTTTACAAGTAAGACCCTAGTATATAGAGTGAAGTAGTAAGGTTATGTTTGAATTCTGAGAAGACAGTAATTCTGCTAGAGCTAGTGTAAAATGTCTTATGTTAGAATAAGGAGGATGAGTGCTGTTCTATGTGGTAAACCTAAGTAGATGGCTATGCGAGAGATTTTCAATATTATTCTTTCGAAAAAAGAAAAAATAATAGTTAGAGTTGTTGCGAAAATTGGTTAAGACGGAGATGCAGATAGTTAATTTCTATTCTACGATTTTTATTATATTCATAAAGTTAAAAAGCACGTAAAAAAACGATAAGGATTGGTACGATTCTTTTTCACATCATAAATGCAAAATATTAAATTAAATCCATGGTTACCTTAACTTACCCATTCCTTATTAAACAGAAATGTATAGATAATGAAGTTGGTTACTCGATAAATTAGCCAGGAAGTCTGCTAGTATCCAATATTAAAATCGTATGATAGTGAGAGATGTAAACAAATAACTAAGTCTTGAACGCTATAGCTATAGGTGATCTTTAACAATGAGAGGTATATGTATATAGTTACCATGTACGTGTTAATGTTAGTAGTGAGACTATGGTCTGGAATAATATCAGATAGTATTTAAGACCTAAAGTATACATATAGCTTACTGATATATAATGTTACAATCTTAGAGCTTGTTAGGTGTGATAAGTAATTGATAAAATGAGTTATATAATGACGTATTAGGAAATAGTTATATGTGGGTGCTTGAAGAAAGTAGATACATGACGATGATAATATGAATAATATAGATAGTTGAGATGGTTTGGTTACTAATGTGTGTAAAAGTATAATCAATTAATTGAATAATGATATTCGGTTGTTATAATACGGATAATGTATAGTGTGAGTGTGTGATTGGAATCGACTGGCTGGGAGACCGAAAATAAAGTGGAGTGAGTCATAGCATAGCAAGTGTAAGAGTAAGAATGTGAGTTATTTGAGTCTAGTATGGCAAAAGAAGGGTATCATAATCGGATATTATAGTGTATATGCGGATAGTATTTTAATAGGGGGTTATGGTTGCTGGCACCATCTTATCGTCCAATAGGATAATTATGAACCCACAACTAGTGACATAAGAGTCATAATGAGGTATGTCGCTAATAGGGTCCCTATGAATGCTAAGAGTGGATGTTCTGACTGCTAGACTGAGTCTCACTAATTAAGTGATTATAATATATCGACAGTCTCAAGGCAGGCACCGTTATATCCTTTGGAGGATTTTGTCTGGGTTAAACGTGTATGGTATATCTACTAGTCTTTTACTGAATAGCGGTACTAAGGCATGTTCCACGCGATTAGAACACTCACTGACACTCCAGGAAACACTTACTCTAACGATTTATTACTTCAAAGGGACCAAAATAATACAAAAAAATCTCTATATTATTATGCAGAAGTAAAAATGTCTGTGATTTACCCGTAGGCATAATTGTCTAAACTTGTTAGCACCCATGATATCTTGTGTGACGTGAATTTGTCGAGATAAATTGTAGAGCGTGATGATATATATAAATAGTGTTCGCATAAACGCTAATTTTAATGTTAATATCCATCATGAGTAAGTACACTGTAATCCTCGTAACAGAGTAAAACTCTACAAACTGAATTCCTGATAGTCAAGAATAAACAGCATCCACAGACAAGCGAGTCAATTAAGGATTTTAAAATAAATACTATTCTTTAAAGGACCAAAATAATCACAATCATGCCATTTTGACATCAATTATGTGATTTATACATAATACAGTTAATAACCTATGTCTTACTATCAAATCTCTGTAGCTGCGCACTTCGATTGTGGATTTTCGAGCGATTAGCCGTTCGTAGAGTTTTTACAAAGATACAACATCATCAATCGTATACTTATTCATACACCTTGCAAAATCATTCAGTTTTTTAGGTCATTCACAATGTCATGGCGATTCTGAAGCTCTGCTTGAAATACAAGAAATGATTTACATAATTTAGGAAAACATGAGTAATAATTACATGGCTGAGGGCTTACAGGAATATTATAAATAAATATAATAAATAAATGAAGATTTACATTGCTGGTGGAAGACCTCTCACCAATATAATAATAATATTATTAATAATTTATTAATCATAGAATGTAAGGAAATATATAAAGAGGTAGAAAATGGTGAGATACAACTTTAATAGAATATTATTTTTTATAATATACACGAAGATAATTGACCCCTCCTGTTAACTTATGTTTATAGTATAATACTTAATAAGTTACAACACACCCATTTATATATATCTTTATTATAAATATAAAATATATAATATATATTAATGAAGACTTGACACAATCCTAGAAATATGACCTCTAAATTTATAATAATATTTTACGTCTAATCAGCTTTTTGTTGCATTCAAGTGTGATGTTTTGTCAACTCATACATATATATTTCAGATGTAACATTATCAATATTACAAGATGCGATGACAACTACTGTCTAGAAAGTTCGAGTCTTATTTCGATCATACCAAGTCCTTAGCTCTATGTCAGATTATTTCTCTCTACTTCCACTCTAAAGTTCAATCCTATAGAGCAAGGGAAGTATATCTCTTTACGATCCAAAAACACCGTAAGCAAAAATAAGACATAAGAAAAGCAAGTAAAGATTAAATATCAGAAAGTCACAAGCTGAAGAAGATAGAGTACGATAAATAATAGAGGACAAAGAAACAAACCACATAGCCAAATATAAATTTGCTTTTATGTAATTACAATGAACATCAAACCTCTGAACGCAAAATAAGAAAAAGAGATTAAAATGAAAAAACATTATAGTAAAGAAGAATTAACACTAAACAGACAGATAAGAAATGGCTTGATTAAGATAAAAGGGTCCTTTTCTCCCAAAATGAAAGAATCAGCATGTGGAAAGTGTATATTATTTAAACAAAGGACCATTTCGATTAAAGTTTATTGATTCTTATTTTTATAATTCTTTAATTAAAGGCAAAGATTTAGAGAAAAGTTACAAGATGTAAATAAAAAATTAGTGAACGCATTTCATAAATGGTAACATAAAAAGAGCAAACCACCAAGTGTACTACTAGTTAAAGCAAGGTCACTTTAATGCAGATATTTACCCAACTAAAACGTTGTTAATTTCCGGTGTTTTCTGTGACTGTTAAGTCATCTTATTTCAGAATTGCAAAAAATTTTTCAAATTCATGAAAAAATTCATTGTATCTGACATATTTATTTTAGTAATAGGCAACTCCAGAATTATTATTAATACAAATAGACTTATCAAACTTGAAATATATGTACATTAGATTAGAGTTGCGATTAAGTATACATAAAACTTGCAACAGTACGTATATAACTATATTCGAGCATTTATGTAGTACAGTAAATTGCTGATTGTTTGACAAACTTCATCGCAATTCATGTCCATGAAACCAAGATTATATTTTATTATTAGAAGAAATGTGCGACATAGAACATATGCACAGATAATTTATGTATGTTATATGGCTGGACGCAAGATGGATGATATAAAGCTGTGACGATGGTGTAAGAGGTTTGTGCGGGGAGTGATGGATGCGAGAAGTTATTTATTAAGTTCAGATACCATCGTATTATCATTCCTCTCAAATGGAGTATGGATTTGTGGTACTGATGTGTAAACTCATTAGAGTTGTCCTCGTTATACTATACCTGAAGTATAAAGACAGAACTATTATCACACTATATAATTGGAAAATTATGCTCAAAGATTTATGTATAAATAGACCAATTTATAGAATATGAGCAACGAGCAGATGATATACTCCTAGGTAGAATATAAATGGACCTGCTAGCGGCTTCTATACAATGAACTGAAACCAACTTAATCAGCCACATTGAAACAATCATGATTATACGACACTCACGGTGTGAATTATTATTATCATATTGAGAGTTTCAAAACACGATACTACTTCATTCGAAACTTTTTGCTGAGTTTCGAGAGAGTAAAAAAAATAAACAAATAGAAAAGAATGAGATTCCACAAGATCTAAGGAATGACAACGCTGAGCACAAAAACTCAAAAATCGAAAAGTACCTCTACACTATTGTAGATAATGTAATTACACTCACAGGAACTATATATATTATTACCAAGTTTACATGAGATTTAGTAATGAAGGAAATTCAGTATATCTACTAGTTAAACATATTAAGAATGTCACAGAAACCGATTGGAATATATATATCAGAATATATTTATAGATATAATACTTATAATATCTGACAATGTATGAACAACCACGTTTAGATCACTGATGCCACAAAATATACAAACACGAAAAAAATCCAGACTGTGTGGTTATGCTTATAGCGAAGCTCACCCCTTCTATACATTCAACATAGAGATTTATGCAACCCACATATTATGTATGTGCACTGATTTATGGTAATGTGATAGATCAAAGTAATCACAAAGTAGTTCGGGTATCTCGAAAAGAGATTGACTCCGAATAGATATGTGATCCATATTTTATGAGACAAATACTGAGATAGAAGAAGAGTAGAAACGACTTGGTAGAACTGCCGCCTCTCCAGAGGACAAATAAATTATCAATGGAATGATCATAGATAAGCACCAATATATGAAGGATTATATGAGATTAAACGCCTATATATTAAAGACTCCGATTCATATGAGAACTAGTGATTTGACTCGATAGCAATATATTTGTCAAAAAGGTGAAGTACAAATATTATTATAAAGAAGTGTAAAAATTAAAAAAACAACTTACTTTTATTTCAGAACGAATCATTTAATTTAATTTATAATGAGTAGTCTATAATTTTGATAATAGTTATAATAATCATAAATAGTTTATTACTTGATAACTTACCTCGTATTACCTAATATAAAATATCAGGAAACATTGTTTAAAGTTTGAAATACTGAATAATTATTTATCAATAAAAAATATATATATACTACAACAATTATAATCGATATATTATATTTATTTTGAAAAAGTTTTTTGTGTAAAATTTCTTAAACATTTTTACAGAGTATACAATGCAATTTGTAAGGCTTTGAAAGTTGAACAATTTTAATATGTGTTTAAAAAAATATAAAGCAAAAATATATTTTTTCAATGTTGTATGTAATTATAATACCAAGATCAAATATGTTATAAACTCACTATTTAAATAGTTTATCATAGCTTACTTCAGGATATACATATAGAAGAGTTAAGTGTGAGATAAAGAAAGTTATTATAAATAGTAAGTCTAAATATCTAAAGTCGTAACGCTTATCAATCGAATACTTTATCTAATCGATGTTCCATAATTTATTATAATAGATAATAAGATATCAATTTTCAAACCTGTAAAAAACCACTCATACGACACTAAATTTCATAAGTTAGAGTTATCTAATAGGTACAAATAACTTATAATAGCCTTAGAAATCGTATAGTAGTGACACGACTTAACGTGATCATAACATAATGTAGATTAGACTAAATCACTTCATCATATAGATGTCTTAAGATATTATGCTAAGTGTTTAACGCAATACTATCGATAACTATCGCAGACATAATCTTATTGAATATCAACTTAAAATCAAATTTCACCAACAATACGCACAAATAAAAAGTGGAGCGACTGTAATCAAATAACAATTGAAAAACAGATGGAAAGAGACTTAGGAAAATGCTCGCAATCGACGTTTAAGAACTCGCCCAGAGCCGCAAATATCTCTAGATAAGCTGAAAATGAGAAGGGTTGAGCTAAAAAAGAGGTGGAGAATTCCATCCTCGAGAAAAAAAGAGGACAGAAAAATATTTCTAGCTATAGCCCAAGGTCTCGCTAAAATAAATTATCACGCACTAGTAAGAAAATCACCATAATCACGAAAAGGAAATGAGCATTTTCATTTCCTTTCCAAATAAAAAAAAAAAGAATGAAAGGAACCCTACTGGAGCTGAGCTACTCTTCTGAGAAACGCTAATAGGAACAAAGGCGATGGAAAATATTTTCTACGTTTAACTGCATTTAATAATCTGGTAGCTTATTGAAGATCAGCGTCGAACGAACAAGTCGGGATACAAGCAAATGTGAGAGAGCTAAGAAGGACATTGTTCGTAGGCAGTGTCCATGACAAGGAATGAAGCTTATCGGCTGGGCGCAAGCTTTTACAGCCCTTGTGACGTACATAAAAGTTGTTGCCAACAAATATAAAGCTCTAATTACAATTTATGCATTAAACTATTAATAGATTGTCGGAATTACTTTACAATTTGTGAAATATAATCTTTAATTATTAGCGATAAAAATATTACACAAAAAAGTCATGATCATCAAATATATTGACATAACAATTTCAGAGGTGAGCTATGAAAACTTTTCACGTTACAAACATGATATTAATTGCCTTCATAAGAAAATAAATAAATTTACAAGTAACAAATAACTAGTATGGTTATTAAATATATACCAGTAGAGTCAGCATAAAATTCTGACCAAATGGTGTTTCAATTCTGAACTCGAATAACGCTTCAATTACTTACTATATAAATATATACTATACCGATATATCAGAAAGAAAAAAGGTTGAATATCAGAATTTTCACAAGAAGAGTTAAACTTAATTTTAGAATCTTTCTATATAGTCACTAGTCAAAGGGACGATATTTTAGACATATATGAAATACTTAATATAGGATTAACCGATATTAGTGAGTTTTATGTTAAAAAAATATATAGCAGTTATAAATTTATTTACATATTCTTCCAAAAATAGAAAGAATATATAAACATTTTTATCTTAATGTTAAAAATTGATGAAGATTTAGTGAGTTAAGATACCTAAATCGGCCAAGAATATCTAGCGAGCTAAGGTGCTCATTTTTAATCTTATTAAATGATACTAAATAATACAACTATACATATACTAGTGTTAGAAATAAGTAACAAATATCCTTTAAATGAGTACTGGTAAATAAAAAATTGATTAGTATGCAAAGTTTCAATATCACTTGGTCATAAGAGTTTATAATGACAAAAAGCAACTGAGAAAGTTGTATGATTGAGCCTCACACACACACACACATAATATAAAATCCACAACACACACATCATACATACACACACACACCACTACACCTCCCACACTCACACACACACTACATAACACATCACACACACAAACTAACATACACACACACACACATACATCACACACACAACACACATCACACACACACATCAGACTACCACACACACACACACACTACAACATACTTAATATATAATTAATATATATATATAATATATATTATTAATATATATATAATATATTATATTAATATATATATATATTATAATTATATATAGATAATATAATATATACTGAATAGAATAAATTCATATATTTGAATGAATTAAATTTATTATTATTTGTTATCAATAAATTTTAATTCTAAATAATTATATGCTTGAAAATTACAGAGAAAGTTACTCAAAAATTCTCATTCTTTACACACAACCCTGAAAGTCTGGTCCTTCAATCAGAATCTATAATCAAAGTGACTATTTACTGTTTTATAGTGATATCAATATTAAAAGGAGTTCTGTAAGAATGTTACTATGTGGCGTTTCCTTAAAAAGATTCTTCATAATATTTTTTTTTAAATGTGATATATAAGGAGACAATTATGAGATTATAATTTTAAAGGTTAATTTCTGCATTATAAATTATATATTATAAAATTGAAAATATAAACTTATCATTAGATATTAATTCAGCGCTGCAAGTTGGCAGTGTCATTATCAAATTAACTAACATAGAAAAACTAGACCTACCCAACAATGATAGAAAAGGGAAGATATGTAAATTAGTCTTAGATAGAGTGCTCTCCGACTGTTCAATGTCTTCCGAAATGTCAAAAAAATGCTAAAGTAATGATTCTGTTCATATATAGTCAAAGAATATGTTCGGCACAGACATAAAATTATCTATACGTGTGCGCCTGAAGGGAGCACCGATAATACCACCAATACATTAATAGACAACCTTAGCATAATATTTCAAACACGGATATGAAAGTTAGATAGTGGTACATAGTGTAAGAACCAGTAAATAAATTCGCGTCAAGTACAAGGGGAATAATCACATGACTGAGCTTAAAAAGAAGCTCGTGTTTGTCATACAAAATAGGCTGACTCAGATATGTCACTGAACATACTACCCATTATAACAGAAAATAATAGCGAGGATATGCAAAACTTTTTTTTGTCAAACATATATCTCTATCGTGTCTACCTAATTATATAATGCACTATTATTTTTGCAAACTACTTCTTCTATGTAAAATATCCATGAAATTAGTAAAATCATTAGCGAACCATCTGATAAGAGTACAATACATTATACATACATAAGTAATAGAGAGGTATAAAAAAGGTGATTAAGTATAAAATAAATAAAATACTCCAAAAATGGTGATAGGTGGAGAAATAATAAATAACTATCAAATATAAATGTAGTAAGTAGTCGAGGGCGATAGATAAAATCTCAATTCTTCCAATTCTAGATATTATTGTTTTTTACTATAGGTGTATATATAAATTTACCTTTTGTTCTTTAAAAGTGACCTTTTTTTATGTTGCTTCTATCTTGATACACCTTTTTAAAATAAAGACTATATAATAATCATTTACTTTATTACAAAGTTAACTATTTGAATTGAGTATTTTAATCCTTCTCATTTTTATTTCTTGGTGCTTCTAAAATAATAAAAATTTCACTTTATACTAAAAATATATTTTTTAAAAAGTAAGATATTATTAGCTATGTTATTTATACTAAATTTTCTCATTTTATTATACTTTAAAGCTGAGTACTTTCATAAGCTTAACCCTTGTCGTTATGTTTCACTTACATTTAACTATAACAAGCTAATATATAATGTACCATGGCTGTTTAAAAAGCCGATAAGTAATAAATGGTAATGTAAATATACTCCTCCCAATTATTAATATATATATTATTATTAATAATATATATAATATAAATACTAATACTATATATTAATATAAATATTAAATATATGATATAATATATAATTATATTAATATAATATATATATAATATAATATAACTATATATATATATATTATATCTATACATTAGTATATAACAATATAATTACGAGGATACGTCTACTAACTAAGACGATTCTATTTTTATACTATGCTCTAAGTGTTAACTTCTTTAGACATGTGATTATAGATTTTAAAATATAATATATTTTGTATATACAAATCATATAAAAAAGGATGTAATTTTGTTAATAGCTTAATAATAATCAAATATATAATAAACCAAACTATTTCTAATCAATATTAATTATTCCACAGCAATTGCATTTTTAATATAATTTCTAATATATGAGATTATTATAGAACTATATATAGATATATATATATATATATAATATATATATATATATATAATATTTATATTATAATTATATAATATAATTATATATTAATATATATAATAATATAATAATATATATATATATATATATATATATATATATATATATAATATATATATATATGATTAATATATTAATATACCGTATAAACTAATATATATAATATAATATATGAATATAATACTAATATATATATATAATTAATTATATATATAATATATTATATATAATATATATAATATATAATATATATAATAATATATATATATATAATATAATATAATATGAATATCATATATAATATGATATATATCTTAATAATAATAACGTAATATATATATATACGGTATATATATATATATATATAATATAATAATTATATGTAATATAGAAAAATAATATATTTATATATATATATATATATATATATATTAATATATATATATATATATATATATATTTAAAGAATGAAACATTTAATATTCTTTTTAAAAGGTTTTAATTTATGATAGCATCAGCATATAGTATATATATTATATATTATTAATATATATAATATTATATCTAATTGATATAGTTCTATTTAGTAATATATATATTCCAGTACTATATTATATATATTATATATAAGTATATGATATTGCTTACTATATATATATATAGTGATGGGACGATTAATCGTGAGAATACAGCGATCGGAATTCGGCGTCATCGATGGTCACCTATTCAGGTACTGTATTTTCAGTGATAATCGGTAATCGGATATATCGATATCGGTACTAACAAATTATCTCATACTTTCATATTGAGGACGATCTTTCTACAGATTCAAAGAAAAATTAATTTATTCGTTAATTTATTAGACTAGCGCATTTATATATGATTATTATTTTCGACGTCTGACTAGTATTTGAATTATTTACTATTACAGTTACTATCAAATTTTAAACCATTCAGATTAATTTTTTTAATAGAGTGCATCTAAAAAAGTTCCTATGACTTGGAAAAATATTAATCTTATCAGGTAAATTTGGCAATGTTAAAAGTATAAAATTAAAATTTTATTGGAAGTTGAAATTTACAGTGTAACTCGATAATAGGATCAGTGAATAAGTTGTTTCGTATATTTCCTAAATTTTAATTACAAATGATCTATTGTAAATTACTAAATTATTGTACTTAGAGTATTGCATAGCTTCACTTTTTACGTTATTTATCACACTAGAGTCAATCGAATATATAAATTCTATAAAATTAGTTATATTGAGTAAAGAATCAATATCCTGCTAATAACAATATTCATGTTTAATAGTTAAGGTGAAATTATAATTTAATCACTCCTCAATTCTTCAAAGCTAGGGCCAGCATGCAACTATAATATTCTTCAGGAAATTACCTCTTGCGTCTACGACCTCTTGCACTCGTATCCTCACCTGAATGCCCGACTGAGTATTCAACCATAAGAGTCAGTCGAACACTAGCTGACACTTATCAGCTGCCAAACATAATTCGGTATTTGTCTACCATATCATTACGCATCACTTCGCATCACTCAAATCGTGATATTCAAAAGTATGTCTTCAATCAGTTAACAAAGTATATGAAACTTATTTATCATACTTGAAATTTTCTCCTACACAGCATCAATTTATTTCAACTTCGAGGAGATTATACAAAGAACACAGATGTAATCAGCGAGTTCATACGCTTCAATACGCTTGACACCTTTCTTTTGCTTGACCAAAAACACGGAATCTCAATGTGCAGTGAGTTGCAAGTGAATCATTTACAAAAAAATCTAGTATGAACATATCGCCAAAATCAAGTTTGAATATTAATTCTTGAATATGAATTTGCAACAAATAAGCTTTAATAATCTTGATAGTGTTACGAGAAATTCATTAGTGAAACCCATAGCAACAGAAATGCATGCTCAGGCAATAAGTCACACAAAAATCTATGATAAACATAGTGTTTAAAAGTCTAGCGTCAAATATATTTTATCTGTTATATTCCAGACACCATAAAAAAATAGAAACAAAATTATCTATGACACGCTGTCAGAATTATACAACCGAGTTGTGCCGGTCTCTTAGAGCTCGAAAAATATCAGTAAAAATAGATAGTTACCATATTAATGACTCTGTTACCCTACTCTTACTACGCATTCGAATTCCAGCTCTCATTGATACTTCGTGCTATCAGGTAAACCATTCGCCATTTACATCATTATCATTAATATAAACTCACGTATTAAGATACCGAGTTTCTAATCTTACACTGCTCAATATGAGAGCATGATACAGATTAGAAACACATATAATAATACAGAAACTAAATTGAAATAAGCATTGTGCGAGACCAATAACAGGGCAATGAGTCTTATCTTTAAAGCACTATTAGCTGTCAAACTTTAATGTAGCGAATACTTTACAATATTCTCCTGTTCATTTTATATAGAGCACAAAGATGCAACACCATAACCTTAACGATTATCCAACTGACTTATATATATAACCAAATTTAAATCAATGTTAGAACAGAATAGAGTTGGTCACCAAAAAGGCGTAAATAACGGAATGAGACTAACAACCGCATAGAAACAAGCATAGAATTATATAATATAGAACAAATTGCATATTATTAATTTCTTATAGATAAGCGATGCAGATCAGAGAAAATAGACAACGTATATTTGATGGCTATCTTAGATGAAAATATGCAGAATATATCAACGCACTGTTGCCAAAATATCTCTCAGGAAAAATATATAAAGCGTTATATATAACCCTCAAGCTAACTTTCATAGGCATCCTTGATCTACTACTGTTACTGAAAGAGAACTTAACTCATAATCCTCGCTTGTAATAGCTAAATTCCAACAGCACGACTTTATTTACAGACTTACATTCTCTTATTAGTAATACTAGATAGAGTAATCATTTTACAGCCAACAATATAAAAGTTGCGAGAAACAATATATTCGCAAAGTCGTAAAATATATCAGTTTAAAAGACTGCTAAATATATCCACTCCTGAAAGATATAAACTATGAATGAAAGTATATCATATTTGTCATATAAGAAAGAGCAGATAAGCAATTGTTGATACCAACTATCTTAGAACCTAGACTTATACTGATTTTCATATCAATCATAAAGCAAAGCGCAGCAGATAGCAAGATCAGAAAAAAATACGTTGATACTGAAATAATGACATTTACAATAGATATCCCACCTCTCTAGTATCTATCAATAAGAACAGAGTTGTTTATTCGTGAACATATAAAAATTAGAAATCTAAAAAGACAAATTAATACTAAGTGCATACTCAAAGCTCTGTCGTCTCCCAAGAGAGTAGTTGAAAAGGAACATTCGTGATTCAAGCAGAAAAACTTGTATAGAAAAATGTTCAAAAGAGTATGAGAAAGATATATGCAACCTAATATACCAAATACGAAACTTATATATTAATAATCAGATAAAGTCTACCTTTTTCAATGTGTACTCATACGAATAACAGCAAATCAACTATCCTCGCAGAGTTATCGTTGTCCTTTGCTATAGATAAAATATTCTAAAGCTACGTTAAAGCCCTTTTCCGTGGAAAATGAAAGACTCTCAGATTGAAATAGATCATATTGTATATTCATCCCTAAAAACAAAATCGATTGCACTTCTAGCTTAAAGGTTCGGTGTTTGTTAACCTTTGCAATCCTCCGCTCAATGACATTAAACTACCTATAATATATAATATAATTGAATAATTTTTCATTCAAATACTTACGAGTATCAGTATAATTAAAGAAGAATTTTTTATTTTAAAACAAAAAAAAAATATTAAATAATAGTTTCATATATTATTTATAATTAAATTATCTTAATATATTTCGCAGTGCTAATAAATAAACGATACCTAATAAGCATTTACGACTTGGGTAGGCATAATATCTGTAAGTCAAAAGATAAATATAATAGAGAATTTATGATATAATTTATATTAGTTAATTAAATAACTAAATAAATTTACTGAGATCTTTAGTCACTTTGCTCATTTTTCTTTTCTATTTGTCTATAAAATATAAATATATTATATAATAGTACTTATATAGTCTATAATAATATATATATACTATTATATATTATATTATATATATATAATATTAATATATATATATTATATATATATTAATATAATATTATATTAATATATATATTATTATACTTATATATATAAAATATATATATATTAATATATATTATATATTTAATATATTAAAAAATATTATATATCTAGAGAATCGGAATATCGTAGATAATTCGATGTAAATATCTCGAGTAAATCATGCACTTAGACTCGAGATAACTACTCCTGTGATAACTAATCCGAAATAACTTCGCGTCACTTTTTAGTACTATTTGGAGAAGTATACAGAATAATATCGTGCACGATCCCTGGCTGTATCAAGCGCTTATGAAAAGTTAGAATTCGTTACAATCACACTTAAATTGGGAAAAGGGAGACTCAAAGCCTGAAACATCTAGGAGACACACCTAAGTAAATTTTATTAAAATAATATATTAATTTTAATAGATAATATAATATAAAAGGTATAAAAAGAACATCTATATAATTAATTTAAAAATAATGTATAAACTAATATTATATAAAAATTCAATAAAAGCACAAACACCTTCTAACTGTACCTCTAATCCATAATAACTAACTCTATATAGCATAAATTATATTAATGGTAAAACTTTATGTTCACATCTGTCCATCATAATGAAAAGAATTCTAATAGATACATGTATCAGTAATAGATATAGATAGATATGAATAATAATATATATAATAGATAGATAGATAGATTAGAGAGAGAGAAGAGATATATGTAGAGTATACTGAGATAGAGAAAGAAGCTGAGACAGTATCCATAGGCCTATGAAAGATAGAGATAGAGAGAGATCAGAATAAAAATTAAGAGAGATACCAAATTAGATCGATTCGCTAATTTTATCTGAGAGACGCAGGAGAAATTCACAACAAAATCTCTGTTTTTCCACAATATAACTTATTCAGAGTACACGAATATCAATAGAGAGGGTAGCGATAAGAGTATTATCTTACGGAGCGAAAACAGGTTTTGTACTATAGTAATTTAATACGCATACAACAGCAAAAAAGCTATGTACTCTTAGGCTACATTCCCATAAAGAGTTTAGTCCTTTTTCCTATGAAATTTGCCGATGTACGAGCAACATCTCACACTCGTATCACGACGCCATACCTGATCATCCCGAAAACATGTAGAATGAGACATAGTTGAGTAGGAAGCGCAAAAAGTTCAGAATCAAAGAAAAATATATTATTGAGTGTTTAAAATCATAATACATTTCGATCTCTAACTTAACGAAAAGTTTAGTTGCTCTTGTACTTAAAAATATCATATCTTTATTGAAAATCAATATATTACTAATTATTACACTGCAATTCAACATAAGTTATATCATTTCCTAATTAAACAAAAATCATCAAAAAGTTTAATAATAAAACTCAATAAAATGCTAAAACATCCTAAAAATATCATTAAAAATAACTAAAATAATATGTGCGAGTCATCGTTAGTAAGAACGATCCTAAGAAATTGGATCCCCTGCTATCATATCCCTAATCCTCTATAAAGCCCCCTATAAATACACCTTAGGTAGATTCAATCACACAACCACCTAACACAATCACACTACACACCATTATCTGTAATAATATATATTATATACTTATATAATATATATATATTATAATATATATTATATTATATATAATTATATATATATATAATAATAGTATTATATATAATTATATATATATACTATTAATACTACTATATATTAATACCTACTATATATATATATATTATATATATATATATAATAGATATATAAAAAATAGAGTATAAAAAAAAATCGATGAGAAAGAGAGAGAGAGAGAATAGTACTAGCATTAATTATCTATTCATATATTTCATTTTATACAAATAATTGTTATACCATATTTTCAATATATTGGAATATTTTAGATAAGTATATATTAACTACGACTATATATAATACATTAAATATATCATATATTAATATATAACAGACATTATTATTTTATAATCAAAAATCCAATTCTATCACTCAATTTGATACCAAATTTAATGTAAATAATTTCGCAAACTACAGTTAAGTTTGACCCTATTATATATTACCCTTAAATAACATCTTGATGTATAATTGCTAATTGATTAATATATTATTAAACTTAAATTTTAATATCATTTATACTTTCTAATTATTTATTTATTATTCAAATAAAAAATAACTGAACTAATTAGGAAGATACTAATACTACTACTTACACTATATCAACGTAGGAATAATAAATTGCTTAATAACTATGGTATATCGTATAATATAATGTAATATTACTCATTAT